>JAMZAV010004438.1:0-47869 GCA_024449915.1 Sweltsa coloradensis
GCCTCCGTTAACCAACCGCACTAATTTTTACTGCCATATTAGAACTTTTCTCGGTGCATGCGTCTTGCACTCCAGTCTGTCGTTTCGATTTGCTGTGGACACACGGGTTTTAAGACATACTTTAACAGTGATATTCTGTGTTCAATATGCCTTCGTGTTCTGTTTATGGGTGTACCAATAAAACTGGAGTCAATAAAGACGTATCTTATCACAGTTTTCCAAATCGCGATAAATCGCCTAACAGATTTGTGATTTGGCGCAACCGGTGTAACAGAAAATATTTTGAACCAGGTCCAAATTCATTAATTTGTTCAGTACATTTCGAAGAAGGTGATTTCAGGGAATCAGACGTTCTAAAAATGAAACTGATGCCTAATTACAAATTCAAACCAAGGCTAAAACCGGGAGCAGTACCAAAACGACAATTACATACAAATATAGATTGCGAGGAAATCGTTACTCGAAATGAATCTAGTAGCCAGCCCCAGCCGTCAAAGAAATCTCGAAATGAACGATACGAGAAAAGACAACGGAAACAAATTGTACACGACATAATGAGTTGCGAACCGATACCATCTACATCCAGTGCACCAGACAATCCATGTTTACAAATAATCGAAAGTAATCTAGACACGCCCACTTGCAGTGATATTGGTATACAAGTTGAACTTGGTAACGAAATAATGCGTAGATTTTATGTCAATAATTCGTCTGAGAGTGATGAGTGCGAAACAATGGATGAGTCGTTTCACTTGGGATCAGACGATGTATCTAGTGATAGTGACAGTGACAGTGATCGTACTCGTAATGAATCTGAGAGTGAAGAAGAGGTTGAGCATAGTTACGATGAAAGGGATGATAGCATATCAGTGACTTGTGTTTTGTTTGTTTATTGGTCTTGTTTAATCGAGTTATTTAAATTCTGTCGACAATGCGGATGTGTTACGAAAGTTGTAAAGAAGTGGACAAAAGGAGCAATGATAGGAGTAAAAACAGTTTGTGAGTCAGGTCACAGGTTAACGTGGCATTCTCATCCAACACGCGGTAACGTTTCAGTTGGTAATATTATGGCTGGCTCAGCTCTAATGCTGTCTGGAATTAACTTTCTGGCATTTCAAGCATTTGCAAAAACATTACAGTTGACTTTCTTTGGTCGTTCTTCCTATGATAATATAAAAAAAAAAATGGTTCAGTCCAGTATTAAAAACAATCTGGCATGAAAAACGAAACCAGGCACTCGAAAACTTACGATTGGTTGGCAACACGTGGCTCGCGGGTGACGGACAATTTGACAGCCCTGGTTTTTGTGCGAAATATTGCACCTACAGTATGATGGACTTGCATAGTGGCAAAATAGTAGATTTTAAGGTTTTACAAAAGGGTATGGTCAAAGGTGATTTAGAGAAAAAAAGTTGTGAACAATTGTTATTAACTCTACACGACGAGGATAAATTGCCGATCTCACTATTTCTCACAGACCGGCACCGTGGAGTCGGTCTCATGATGAGAGAGAACTATCAACATATACAACACGAATACGATATCTGGCACTTGGTACGAAGCTTGAAAAAACGTATCAAGGGCATAGAAAATAAATATCCAGAGCTGTTGGAGTGGAAGAATAGTATATGCAATCATCTGTGGTATTCAGCTCAAACTTGTGGGGGTCCTTTTAACCTCCTCTCAGTTACGCCCGAGTTAACTCGTGATGTGCAGTTGTGCCCCCCGTGTTACGCCCGAGTATACTCGTGGCGCCAATGTCGCGCCACAATGTTTGAATTCAAGTGTAGTTTATTCAGTGCTCAATAGGGTTAGCGCGCTCTAGTTTCGTGTGGCATGTGCTTCAACCTATCGGCAATACGTAGAACTATTTCGCCAACTACTGGAACCGGCCGATAACTTGTTTTTAGAAGTTTATTTCTACGCGAACCACTTGTAGCTGCTCTCGCATCAGCTGTAGTAAACAGTCATGGCGTCCCCGAGTGGTGAGAATTCGTGTTTACGGCGTGTTTTAGAAAGGGAAATCCGTGAAATTATTACCGATAGTGACTGGGAAAGTGATTGTGACTTTATTGTAAATACCAATGAAAGTTTTAGTGATAGTGAAGAGGACAAGAGTGATAATCACGACAGTGACTGACGGTGACAGTGCAAGCGACAATGATGTAGGCTAGGTTTAGTTCAGGCGCGTCGTCAAAATAAAAGCATTTATCAACTTCATCTATCATCTATCATTCCAAGGTAAGCAAGCAGATTCATCAATATACTCCCATGAAACCCTCAAATAAATATATTGTTAATTTTTATAATTTGTATTAGGCCTACATACATGTTTACTGTGAAAGAACTAGTGAAATAGGGATTTCTTGCATTTTTTGATGAAAAAGTGCAAATTTTGTAATTATCGATTTGTTGGGGGGGGGGGGTAATATTATTTCAAGGCATGTTTGTAGAGTACTCAAGTACATGCCACATTTTTTTAAAAATAATTTTTAGATGAGAAATGTGGAAGTTATGTAATTATTGTTTTGTTCTTTTTTTTGGGGGGGGGGGGAGAAGGCGGGACGTGGCGGGGGGGGTGATTTTTATCTTGGCATGTTCATAGCCTAGTGTATTCAAGTACTTGTCACAAATATTCTATAAATTTTTTTATATAAAATGTGAAAGTTATCTAATTATCTATTTGGGGGGGGGGGGTTGTTTTTTGTTTAGACATGGTTGTAGTGTAGTCAAGTACTCGTCACAAAATTTTTATAATTTTGGGAAGATAAATGTGGAAGTTATGATTTTTTTAAAATAAGGGTGTTTTTCTGCTAAAAATACCCCACACAGCAGGTGTAAGCACAGGTTTAAAACCCCACAGTGAAGAGGTTAATAGACACATTCGTTTCGCTCTTATTTCACATAAAAAACGTGCAGAAGTGGAAGCAGGACAGCATTTCTTATGGCTTAGTTACCACATGTGCTCACCCCCCAATCATAAAAACACCAGGGAGGAAGGAAAAAAAGGTGGCTCAAACCCAAATCGGAGAGTTATCACGCTTTACAAAAAATCATTAACGATAAAACATTCTTGAAAGATGTGAAGCACGCAAAAAACTACGTCCACACAGGCCGTCTCGAGGCTTATCATAACGTGCGCCTAAAGTATCTTCCCAAACGCGTACATTTCTCATATCAAGGAATGATAATTGGAGGAATAATTGCGATCCTAGACCATAATGCAAACCAGAATAGAAAAATCGTGGGCACAACGAAATACTATTCTAAAGCAGCCAAAACTTGGGTAGTAAAAAACAAATATGAACGAAAGACGAGCGAGTGGAAGGTTGAAATTCTGAAGCGTCTTATGAACTACATCGATTCGGGTGAGACACCTCATTATGAAGATACACATGTGCACATACCTGAAAACATCGCTCCGATACCCTGCCCACCACTCGATGAACTACTCAGGAAGTCACATTCGAGGTTTTCAAAGTAGGCGCTTCAACTCACTTTGTAAGTAAATCACAAATAATAAGCACAAGTGGCAATACATTTAAATAAAGTTGAAGTTCATAATATGACACCTAAAATTAAAGATTAAACTCAAATAACACTTTTTGTCTTCTGAGCCAACCACCTAGGTTCGAGGCCCGAATTTGATCTTTATTTCGTTTTAAATAATGCGCGGAGAGACAATGTAAGGTCTTAGAGCGATGGACTAAAAATAAAGAATATAAGCTTTAGTTGCACAATATTTTAAATTGTATTGTTTTATACATTAGTGGTTTGATGGACGCTTGTTTATGAATTATGATTATTGATTTATGATTTTACAAACAATCACACAAAATACTTCACGCTACGCTGGCCACTTAGGATTATCTCCTACGTTCACTGGCCGGAAACCTACGTAGTTTTCAGGGTTTTCTTCGGGAAAGTTATCTCTTATTTTCCACACTACACACGACGGAATAACGACACGATTTCCTTTCCCTAATGGCGCGTTTGCATGAATCCATGTTATGAATTGTTTGTACGCTAAATATCGCCACGTCTTGTTTATTGGTTCAACAGCAGTAAGCAGCTTTTTTCTTCCCTTATTAGTAGTTTTTTTTACGATTCTATAGCGTAGTAAATTTAATGCTTCCTTGTTTACAATCAAGGTTGAGAACGATTGTTTCCGCGTGATACAACTCTCGTCACCTCTCACTTGGTCTATGACATTGCTCTCCGCACAACACAAACTTTCATAGTCAGTTAACATTTTACGACAATTGGTACAGACACACCATTCAACAGTTCCCTTTCTACCAGCTAAATTGTTCTCTGAAGCGTCTTCGGAATCTGATGAGTTTGAATTCGAGGAACACTCAGGTTCAAACTGATATGGTTCCACTCTTTTTTCCATCTTATCGAGGCGTGCTCTTGTCTGTGCTGTGTGTGTTGATCGGTGCAGGCCTGGCGCGTGAATAACCATGCATGCGTCGCTGTAGTGCTGAGCGGCCGACCCGCCGTAAGCTACGGCGGCTACGGGCTATTTTACGTCACGCGCGTGACGTCACTCACAACAAACATCCAATTATATCCGCAAGTATTAGGGCTGGATTTTTCCCCCTATTTTTCCATGTCTTTTTAATGAGTCCCAAACATGATAATAGGGTTAGATGGCATGTGAAAAACGTCTGGTGTATCCCTTTAAAGTTAGTGTTGTAGACTGCTACTTGTATACGCAAAAATTAAAAATTAACACCGGTAATAAAAGCAGTATAAGATGTGCTGCGTGACGTACCAAAATTGTTTGTCTTTGTACACGACTTTCATTCTAGGGCAACAGTCGTTCGCCCACAGCCATAGCGCATGCGACTGCTTAGGCGACGACGAACTCGCGGCCCTGTATAATACGCCTACCCGAGTTAGGGGGTTTTCAGCTATCTGCACACGCCGCCCCGAAAGATTTACAATCTTGAAACTCGGTATATGACCTGATATGTGGTCCATGATCTACAAAAAAAAAAAAAAATTAGCCCGATCCAATAACCCGTTCTTTATTAAAAAAGTGTCTCAACATAGGTGAAAACCTTCCGGCTGGCTGGCTGGCTAGCTGGGTAATTCTGACGGAGAGGAATAAGAGTCTACAGAGAAAACGGTACATCTTGGAACTATGAAACTTGGACCACACTTAGATTTACCTCAGACGCAGTGCCTTTTGCTTTCAAAACCAAAATCGGGTAACAGGGTCGGACGGGTGAAAAACAAATTTTTGTAAACTTGAAATTAAACATGATCTTAACCGATAAATATCTACGTCCAAAACACATGGGCTCCATCGTACACCTTGCATTGTTGTATTTTGTTGATTGATGTTGATAAAACAAACGATGACTACTTGTGATTTTTACTTTTGACTTGGTTCATGATAATTTTCTGTGTTTTTAATTACTTGAATAAATTATCATCCATAATATTATTTATATTCAGTGTTGCTTAATTATTATTTGTATTTAGTATGTATTAGTATAACACAGTGTTACAAGGCAGTGTTATAATTGGCAACAAGAAGCAGTGATTTACCACTTGTATTGAGGTTAGTGCCATTGCTATATGCTATGACTATTCCGGGCCCAGACGGGGCAGAAATGTATTGATAGCTATAGGTACGTATTTAGAAAGTGAATCAAACTCCGTCTAAACCGTACATCTGAGCATTTTGGATGGAAAATTACACTTGAAATTTCCCGCTTTCTTTAAAGTATTGGTTTCAAGTACTTCACACCTTGATATGAAACATAGGTGCATCAAACAACAGCAAAAAGATGTATATCCCCAGAAATACAAAAATTTGTAAAAAAAAAAAAAAAAAACGGCATCCAAGCTCTCCTTCAAAAGTATTCGGCTATGAATGTTGTGAGATATAGAATTTGAGCCAATCTTTTCATTCTTCCTCCCTAGTGGGTCCTAGTTGAGTATTGAAAAGAAGTAAGATCATTTCGCCTGTTGACGAAGGCCAAGTCAACCATTTTCGGGGTAAAAAAAGTAAAAATTTTAGACTCAAAATCATAAAAAAAATTGCTTGGCCATTGAATTTGGGTCATTACGAGAACTCTAAAAAGTCAATGGCCAAGCAATTTTTAATGATTTTGAGTTTAAAATTTTTACTTTTTTTAAACCAAGAAAATGGTTGCTTGGCGCTCGTCAACAGGCGAAATGATTTTACTTCTTTTCAATGCACAACTAGGGAGGAAGAATGAAAAGATTGGCTTAAATTCTTTATCTCACAACATTCACAACCAAATATTTTTTAAGGAGAGCTTGGCTGCTGCTGCTGCTGTTTTTTTTTTGTTTTTTTTACAAATTTTTGTATTTAGGGGTATATTATACTGACAGTGTTGGCTTGATCATTAAGTACTTGACTCTGATTCGGGAGGTCCTGTCAAAACCGACAATCCTGACTGAAGTTTTTATCTACCACTATTATGTCCTCTGCTTTTATCTACCACTATTATTGACTATGTTTGTCCTATCCCTAAATAATATCATTGCATAAATAGAGACGGAAACAAATTGAATTTGTTTTGGGATTTCCTCTCATTATGCGTTGGGTTCAAATACCAGAAACAAAATATATGTCACTTTACTCATTATACAAGCTACCTAATTTTATGGTGGCTAGTGATATTTGATCCTCAGTGCGACCTTGGGCGAGCGAGGTGCCGTTGTTGCAAGTATGTGTGAGGGCGTCTCGCGTACTGTCAAACCTTTCTGCAGTGCAAACAGATCCTACTACCTCGCCGTAAAAATATGGCTCGCTATTGGAGGGACAAATTTTCAATATTTTGAGCGGAACTTTTGATGCCCTCCTCTGACACGTCTCTTACGCAATCCCCTCACCCATGTTCGTTTCACCACCAAAATTATGGGGAACTCCTTTGGCACCTTAAAAGCACCAGTGCTTTTAATACCAAAATACCATTGCATTTTAAAGTTGAAATATGAAATAATGTTACAATTTATTGTATCTGATCGTGTAATGAGTCTAATGACCACTGAATTCTCCCACCTGCGGTGATGTTGTGGTGCAGTGGTGGCTCGGTGGTATTCCTCCAAGTCCTCGATATGTCCAATGATGTCCTCGACTGTTACGTCATCTTCGTCTTCCCCTTCAGCATCTTCTTCTTCTTCTTCTTCTTCTTCGGGTGAAGCATCATATGAAGTGTGCGGACGCTTCGAATGAAGGTGACGCCGGATTTCCTAAAAGCGAGGCGTATTGGATTTAAGGGGGAAAGGGAACAATGTATGGACAATATAAGAACTCACATTCATTTGTACAACGTCATGTAGAAAATTTGGAATTACATATGCGAATTCTAAAATGCACAAAACACTGACATTTTCATACAGAACAACATAATATAAACAGAATTGCTTTATTAAACGAGGGAGCGAAGAAACTGAGTGTCTTCATTTCACTAAAATGGCGCTTATTCTGTGATTTTGTGGGTCAGTGTGAACATCAAAAATCAGCCGAATCGCTGAATAGATTGCGCTGAAATTTTAAATAGACATCTGGTACGAGTTTACTGAGAACTGCTAACAAAATCAGCTAGATCCATTGCAATTTAAACCTACAAGAAAAAATAAATTGAAAGATGGGCTGCTATGTGTAGGAATTATTTTAACAAAAATGGTTTGTTTTTGAAAAGTTATTTTTTGTTTATTATTTGTCTGGCTGTGAAATGCAGTGCCCAAGGTTTATCGAATCTTGCACGCTCAAGGTACCCCCAATAGAGCTGGGAGATTAAATAAAGTATAAACCTTGCAATCTTTACACGCATTTCATACTGGCTATGTCTTCCATAGTATTGTCACAGATGATAGACTACACGGTGTTATATGCATTTCAAAACATGTTAATAATTTTTTTAAAATACACAATCCAGAAATTACAAAATCTTTCCCGACCAGGGGATTGAACCCAGGTCTCCCACATGTTGGGAATAAGGGCGTCTTAGCCAACTAGACTAGGAAAACGCCAAAGTCGTTGTTAGACGAGTGAGCGAATCATGTGTTGAGTACCCGGGAACATTTGCCATTTAAGTTTGATAATATTGGTTGGTATTAGGGATGTAAAACGATTAAATTATTATAATCGATAATCGAATTCACTTTCACCTCCATAATCGATTATTAATCGATTTTAATCGTTTTGTACAATGTCGGTATAGTAGCCAGTTTCTTTCAAACTTTGGTCTGGTTTCGGTTAGTTTGAATCGCCCGCGCAAGGCATGAGTTCGCATCGGCGCCGTGGCGGGGACTTGAGCACTCACAACAATCTCGAAGAAGACAGTCGGGAGCATAATCAAGAGGAAGTGGCGGGGTAGATAAAGCATACGAGATGAAATTAGCATCAATGCGTGTGATCAAATTCAATTGGTTGATGCCATGTTGGCGAAAACACTTGGCCTAGGCCGAAACACAACACCAGAGCAATCACTTTTGTCACACTCAAGACGCCATGTTACGTAAAGATGCAACTACTGCTCGGCGTTTCAGGCGCGTTAAGTGCATTTACTGTGTTTATTGTCTGCCGCGCCAACTACGCTGCGTGGAACGCTTGAACAGAATGCAGCTTTAACTCCGCCCACTCCTTCCGACCTTGCACGGCCAGCGCATGCGCACATGATGACAAGGCAAGGCTGGTACGAACGATGTATTTTGCGACGTCGCTTCAATCAAATGTGGATCGGGAACAATCTCGCGTGCTAGAAATTGATGGAAACGTATCTCACGGGCGAGCAAGACATTAATTCGGCGGTTATCACGGCGTATTTGGCGGAAAAATGTAACGTACGGGAACGTTTCTCGCGGGTAATAGGCGGCGGATCTTGAAAACTAAATTTAAAAAACCACAAAAATTTAAAATCGATTTTTTTTTTTAAATCGATTAATCGTTTTCAATTAATAATCGATTAATCGAATCGATTTAATCGTAATCGTTGACACCCCTAGTTGGTATAAATAATAGGTTTTCCAAGTTAAGTTGGTATAAGGGCGCGTCAACTGTAAGACCACAATGCGCAACTCTAGCCTGTGATAGGCTAGAAGAAGAAAGGGAATGATACCGGGTACTCAACACATGGCTCACTCACTCGTTTAACAACGACTTTGGCGTTTTCCTAGTCTAATACACACTACTATCCCAAGTAGCACAAAGTGATGGCGATCTTATGGCGAGCTGTAACATCGCCATCAGTTGAGCTGATGGCCCATAAGCGGCGATGCGCTTACGGCCCGCTTATGGGGTTGGCCAGGCGCCCATAACTTTGCCATAAGCAACGCGCGGCTTATGGGCCATAAGCGGCCCACTGTAGCAAAACCATCAGCTTCGAAAATACTGTGCTGCATTTTTGTGACAACGGCCCGCTTATGGGCCATAGCCGGCGATACACAGTTTGCCATCAGTTTGCCGCTTATGGTCCACAGGCGGGCCAGCAAATCCAACAGTTGCTTCACTTTTGTCATAGCGGGATGCTTACGGCCCGGGGGTGAGAATGTTTCGGGAACACTAGCACCATCTAGTAGAGATGCGAGGAAGTCACGCCACAAACGAAAATATTAAAAAGTTTAAAATTATATATCTTTTCAATTGTGCGAGCATTTCAATTTATATAAACTGTGTGTAAGAGAACAAATTCAAGTTAATACAGAGAGAGTGATTAGACATACACAAATTTTATCGCCCACGGCAGAACTCGAACCCCAACCCTGCTGCGCCGGACTCTGGAACGCTGACCGCTACACCACCGTGATCTCTGCTAGAGGAGCGCGTCAGCTACCTTATGAAGATGTACCCAGCGTGTATGCATTGTGGAACGTCTTGTTCAACATTTCGTACCATGTTTACATGGAAACTAAATAAATGCCATTTCAGGTTGTTCATCAAACTAAAGATTCAATAATATATGTATTCAAATTGAGTTGTTTTAAGCGTAGGCCTCCTACTCTTGTTTATATTTAAATTAACCAAAGAGAATCATGCCCTTATATCTAAATGGTATGAATTAAATTGACGGAAAGTGATTAGGAGCTCAGTTTGGATTTGTATTTATTATTATTTTTACCAGTCACACACGGGCAGACGGACAGACAGTAAAGTATCGCTAAATTTAAGCCTCTCTCCTACTTTAATAAAGGCCCTACACCAAATATTCCCTATTGGCCATTTTTTTTTGTATAGCTTAAAACAAAAAACAGATAAAGTTTATCAATTATGATCATCTGACATTTCAAAACTTTTTTTTTATTTTTGGGTTTAATAGTAAGCCTTATAAGCTTATAGATGATTACATAGAAATTATTACGTTTTTCCCCGGACGAATCCCTGCTCATAAATTTTGGTTTGAAGGATGGTTTTTGTTTCTATTACTTGGAAAAATTTTGTCGTTAATATCTTGCACTACATAATTTATTTCTTCCACCTATTCGTACCGGCGGAAGAAAAAATCGAAGGTGCAATTTTCCAAGTATGTCAGTTTTTTAGACAGAGTATGTGTTACAAAAAGAAAAAAATCTGCCTTTCAACCAAAAAAATTTCAAGCAGGAATAATTATGTCTGGGATAAACGTGTCATAATTTTTACTATAATCGTCTATACTGGTCGTACTGCTCAACCCAAAAATAAATAACAAATAGTTTTGGCAATGTCATAATATGATCATATTATTGGTAAACTAAGATTTAGGAAAATTTTAAATATTAATTAGGCCGATTTATTTGCTGTAGTTCTACAAACATAAAATATGACATATTATTTATTTGTAATGAATATATTTCTATTAAAAGAGATTTTTCGTTTTCATCCATCTGCGTCAAGTATGTGAAATTTGCACTATGAAACGACAAGTGCAAAGGCATATTATAGAAACGTGACAGCATTATCGACAGCGGATTAATTCTGCATATTGCAATGAAATTATTACCGTATTTATAAACATGTTTGAAATTAATTTAAAAATTATGTCGGTTGAATGCAATAATCAAAGTATTATTCTGGAAACCCTACGTGGAGTATTCGGCATCGGAATGATATATTAATAATACTATATTTTTAATATTAATATTATCAAATAATAAGTTTAAATAATACTAAAATGATATAGTACCTTGAATGTTTTGAGCGTCAATATTCCTCAAATCGACGAAGAAGAGCGAGAATGATTAGCGTAACATGATGAAATTGACAATTAAATTATTCCTTTTAATCCATCATCTAATGTGTCATATACTCTCATTAGATTCCCGTCGGTTGTGCGCTTAGGGGCCATAGGCGGGCCGCCTCCTGTTGCCGCCTGTCGGTGGGGTGCTTATGGGCCATAGGAGGGCCGCCTACTGTTCGCCGCCTGTCGGTTTTGGTCTTATGGGCCATAGGAGGGCCGCCTACTGTACGCCGACTGTCGGTTGTGTGCTTATGGGCCATAGGCGGCCCATCAACGCAAAACTTTACCATCACTTTGCCGCTGATGGCCCATAAGGGCACACATTTTCTGTGCTACTTGGGATTATATGTATACACCATGTCAATGCATCTGGAGCACGCAATGGGAGCTTCCGATGCAGGTGACATATTAGTCGTTTTGGCGTGCATTCAAACGTGCAAAACTTTGACTGGTGAAAAAAACCTTAAAAATAAGATAGTATTTAAAAAAAATGTTAATGTTATTTGTAGAATTAGAAGAATAAGAGAAAATATTTGCAAAATTAAGGAGACTTCCCTCACAGATCAAGGTTCAACTTCTGATTTAAAAGAGTATGGTTGTGGCTGGTCTTAAAAAGTAGGCCTATGTTTGTTTGCTGTTGTATTTGCCTCTTACCAAACTTGTTTCACTTTCTGAACTTCAGTAGTTCCTGTTCTCGTCTATTGTTATGTTTCAATTTAAAATAGCTTGCTGTAATTGAAACTTTCCGAATAAATAAAAAAAGAGAAAAAAAGGGTTATGAATCAACTAAACTTCTACCGACAAAAGCAGCACTTCAACAAGGGATTCTACGCGCTCATCACCAATGCTGGACTTACGACATCGTTCCTAACTGTTGAATATGGACTTTGAACAGCGCACCTAAATTAGACTTGGTTATATTTCATGTTGTTATGTTGGGTTTTACTGTTTTATGTATGGCCGTTCGCGTCGGAACGTTCAGTTTATTTTGTCTCGTGTTGTTTTTTTCTTTGAATTAAGTGTTTTATTATTAATCAAACAATAATTAGTTATCAGTCAATAGGCTAAACCTATAATATCTCTAGAGGTTACGGCAAGTCTTGAGCCCACTCGTTTCAACTCACTTATCAAAGTTATCGTTCCGAGTCGCGCTATTGTTTCATGTCGCTCAAAATCGACAAATCGTCAGTCTTGGGGCCCCACAAGTCCACAAGTCGATTGGTGATTTGGAACAATTTTTTATCTTGTTTCAAACCACGAGATATTTGTTGGTGAGTTGGATGATTTTGGTCGACTTGAGTCACATGCGAAAATAAATTGCATAAACGTACACAAGGTACATACAGATGTAAATTACATTCAAGAAATATTGGCAGAAGGTTGTGGAAGTGTAAAAAGTGCCATCATTGCAATCACAAAGCTTTCACGTCGATCTTTTATCAATCTATTTAGCTATCGATAGTTCGTAATTGATGTTAGACGAACGGTTAGCGCGCACAACTTTTACACGAAGTGGAGCCGGTTCGGAAGACCGTTGGATAAACTTTTTTTTAACTTAACCTACCCTTAATGTTTACGTATTATCTGCGCTAATTCATCGAGTTGATTTGCAAACGAAACACCATCCACTGGTCGTGCATCGCTTGAGGTATAGGATCGTCCCACCCGAGCCCAAAAGACCACAAGTTTTGGATAATGCATTTGGCAGTGAAGACTGCTGGTGAGACGCAACCCAGTGGATCATAGATGCGTGCGGGTACGGACAATAAGAGGCTCGTTTCGTGTGAACCTCATTTTTCATAGAAACGTTGTATGAAAATGCGTCCGCCTGTGCATCCCAGTGGTAATTAAAATTTTCACGACTGAATCGTCAGGAGAAGCCAATGAAAGATAAACCTCCCTGTCTATCAGTGGGACATCATCGAGAATTTCAGGGCAGTTGCTGCTCCATTTCTGCAGTTGGAAACCGCCTGGCTTGAGGAGATCAATAAATTGATTTTGAAGGTAGACTGCCACTTCAATTGAATCTGGACCAGTCAATAAATCATCAACATAGATGTCCTCATAAGAGGAATTCGCTGCATCCGGATACTTTGCACCTTCATCTCGAGCTAGCTGATAAAGTGTTCATATAGCCAACCAAGGGGCAGATGAGAATTCGTAGGTAATGGTTTTCAATTTGAAACGCTTTATGCAAACCTTGAGCGTGTCCAGTTGGTGCCTGAGCTTCCTGATCTCCTCCTCAATGTTCTTCCTGGAAGACCTCCAGGCGCGAGGGTCCTCGTAGATCAGGTTGCTACATGTGACTCCTAGTAAGTAAGCCAGGTGGTACTATAAGACAGGTGCAAACCTTGAGCGTGTCCAGTTGGTGCCTCTCTTCGTGGGATGTGTATATCTACCACCCCACCGTCACCTCAACTCATGGAAGAACTTCACGCATCCTTGACAAGAGTTCACGCCGGTCTCCGCCCCCGCGACAACATCCTACTGTGCGGGGACTTCAACCTTCCTCAGGTAGCATGGGCTCCTCTTGACAATGACGCGAACGATCTCCAACCGGTTGGCAATTCAAACTCGCAAGCAGTGCTGGCATTCCACGAAATTATGAGTGAATTCAGCCTAATCCAAACAAACCCTTTCCCCTCGTGTAACAATAACTTTCTCGACTTAGTTCTCTTCAGCAACCCCGACATTCCAATCTCTGTTAGCATCGCACAACAAGCTGTCAACTCAGATCACTTAGCACTCGCTACAGAAATCAAATTTCCTAGAATTCGCGTCAACCATAAACAAACTAGCCGACCCAGGTACAACTGGAGAAAAACCGATTACAAAGTTCTACATGACAGACTGGAAGCTAACAGATGGGACACAATGGAACGAGGGAAACAGGAAGTCAATGAACTATGCGGTGCGTTCTATGAGGACCTTATGAAAATAATTGATTGCACTGTCCCAAAAATGAACACAAATCCCGCTAAATATCCAGCCTGGTACGACAGAGAGACAATCAACCAACTTCAGGCTAAAAACCGCGCCTACAAATCGTGGAAACGGACCGGGCTTGATTGCGACAAGATTGAATTTCAATGTCAACGATCCGTATTTAAGAGACTCAAAATAATCAAGCACAAAAAATACCTGCGTAACATCGACTCGAATCTTGCTAAAAATCCAAAACAACTGTGGAGCTTTGTGCGACAAAAAACTCGCACTAGGCGCATCCCCGTCGAGGTAGAACTAGCTGGAGGCAATCACATAACGTTAACGAGTGCTGTGAAATTTTTTTTTCCGATTTTTTAAGACAAAGTTTCGTCCGCCCACCAATTGTAAACAAAACACTCCACAAATACCGCAATACGCAAACGAATCGTATCTGATCTCTCATCTCTCGTCACGAGGTAGAAGAATGTCTGCGAAATCTTGACAATAGTAAATCGTCCGGCCCAGACAAAATTCCTGTTAAAATAATCAAACACTGCAGACGAGCCCTCTCTAAAAACCGCTAAACACAAATATTTAATCTTATCATTATCTACTGGATCTTTTCCCACACGGTGGAAGCACGCAAACATCACACCTGTCCTAAAGAAAGGAAGTAAACGCAACGTCGCAAATTACAGGCCGATTTCCTTACTCTCCATATTCTCAAAAGTATTCGAAAATCTCATCCATAAAAAAATTTCAAACTTCGTCTGCAAGTACGTCGCCGAAGAAAACACAACATGGTTTCGTGAAGAAGAGGTCAACAGTCACAAACTAGCTGTGTTCACCAATTTTATCTCGAAACACATCAACAATGGGGACCAAGTCGACGCTACTACACAGACTTCAGCAAAGCCTTCGATAGCGTCAATCACGAGCTACTCCTATCCAAAATCAAGGGCTTCGGTATCTGCGGGAAACTCCACGAGCTACTAGCGAGCTACCTGAGCGGCCGGACGCAGTCTGTCCACCATCAACGAGGGCGTGTCATCTCCTGTATGCGTCACTTCCGGTGTGCCCCAGGGCTCGATCCTGGGACCTTTGTTGTTTACACTATATATGTTAATGATATCCCCAAGTGTCTGAAGTCAAGTTCGTGTCTCATGTATGCAGACGACGTCAAAATATTTCGTCCCATCCACCGCGACAAGAGTGATTCGGCGCTGCTGCAAGCCGATCTCAACGCCCTCGCTAACTGCATGGTGCACGTTATGGAAGCTAGACCTGAACGTAGGGAAGTGCAAACTCAATAACTTTCACTAATAAGAAGAAGCATCTAACAGCGTGGTGAGTACAAAATTAACGATAGAGTTCTTACTAATCTTAATTCAGTGAAAGATCTAGGTGTGTTTATTAAAAGCGACCTCACCTACAACCAACACCTATCGCACATCAGCTCTAAGGCTTTTAAACTTCTGGGTTCGTGAAGCGTAAACTGCGGTAAGGATTTCTCTATCCCAACAATAAGACGACTGTATATCTCCGCTAAAATACGACCCCAGGTTGATTACGCAAGTGTTATTTACAACCCGCACCACGTACACACATTGCTAACCTTGAGCGTGTGCAGCAGCGCTTCGTTAAATTTATTTGTTTAAACAGGGTGTCGCTTATCACAGATGTAACTACGTATCGTTGTGCACAGAAAACAATCTAGTGACTCTAGGTGACAGGCGGAGGTTTACTGACCTAGTATTCCTGTACAAAATTGTAAATAACTTAACAGATACTAACCTCCTAGAACTTATTAATAACCATGTCCCCACTAAATGTACAAGAAACAAACTTACTTTTTACGCATCCAGAAGTCGCATAGACATTATAAACATTCATGTATAAACCGCATTCAAAATCTGTTCAACACAATCAGTAATGACACACATATAGACATTCACAACACACCCCATCCACAACTACAAAACAATGATCAACCTCGCACTATCCAAAACACCTAAGTAATCACAGATACATCAACTCACACAACACCATTCACACACACACACATTCACCACACACACAACACACACCCTCATAAGATACTCGAGGCCCTGGTATTGTTTTAGTCTAGTTAAGGCTTAATTTTAGTTATTGTATTACTATGTATATTATATTGCACTTGTGGACCTGAGTCCCGTTGTCAATAAATACTAAATCAAAAATCTCCTCCCGATGTTCTTCCTGGAAGACCTCCAGGCGAATGGGGAGAGGGTCCTCGTAGATCAGGTTGCTACATGTGACTCCTATAAGTAAGCCAGGTGGTACTATAAACAGGGGCAAACCTTTAGCGTGTCCAGTTTGGTGCCCGAGCTTTCCCGATCTCCCCTGAGTTTTTCCTGGGGACCCCAGGCAAAGGTCCTCGTAATCAGGTTTTTCTACATATGACTCCTAGAAGTAGCAGGTGGTACATAAGACGGGGCAAACCTGGCGTGTCCCGTTGGGCCGACTTTCCCGACTCCCCCCGATTTCTCCTGGAAGACCCCCAGGGGCCGGGGGCCTCGTAACAGGTTGCTACAGTACTCCTAGTAAGTAGCCAGGTGGTACTTAAGCAGGTGCAAACCCTTGAGCGGGCCATTTTTGCCTGAGCTTCCCGATCTCCCCTCAAATTTTTTCCTGGAAGACCCCAGGGGCGGGGTCCTCGGATAAAGGGTTTCTACAGTGACTCCCAGTAGTAACCGGGTATTTTAAACAGGTGCAACCTGAGCTGTCCAGCTGGTGCCCGAGCTTCCTGATCTCCTCCCCAATGTTCTTCCCCGGAAGACCTCCCGGCGCGAGGGTCCCTAGATCAGGTTGCTCATGGACTCCCGTAAGTAACCAGGTGGTACATAGACAGGGGCAAAACCCTTTGGGGTGTCCAGTTTGGGGCCTGAGCTTTGATCTCCTCAATTTTTTCCTGGAAGACTCAGGCGCGAGGGTCCTCGTAGATCGGTTGCTCATGTGCTTAGTAAAATAAGCCCGGTGGTATATAAGACAGGTGCAAAAATTTAGGGGTCCCCGTTGGTGCCCGAGCTTCCTGATCCCTCCTCGATGTTCTTCCTGGAAGACCCCGGCGCGAGGGTCCTCTTTGATCAGGTTTTTTTTTCATTTACCTGTAAGTAAGCCAGGGGTACTATAAACAGTGCAAAATTTAGCGGTCCCTTTTGGGGCCCGACTTCCGTTCCCCCTCAGTTCTTCCTGGAAACCTCCCGGGCGGGGTCCCGTAATCAGGTTTGTTACATGGATCCTAGTAAATAAGCCAGGTGGTCATAAGAAGGGCAAACCTTTACGTGTCCTTTTTGCAGCTTTCCCGATCTCCTCTCAATGTTTTCCTGGGAAACCCCAGGCGCGAGGGTCCTCGTAGATCAGGGTTTCTACTTTGACTCCTATAAAGTAAACCAGGTGGTACTATAAAAAAGTGCAAACCTTTGGGGTGTCCCCGCGGTGCCTGAGCTTTCTGATCTCCTCCTCAAAGTTTTTCCGGGAAAACTCCAGGCGGAGGGTCCCCCGTAAAGGTTGCTAATGTGACTCTAGTAAACCGGTGGAATAAGACAGGTGCAAAAACTTGAGCGTGCCAGTTGGTCCCAGCTTCCTGATCTCCTCCTCAAGTTCTTCTGGAAAACCTCCAGGCCGAGGATCCTCGTAGATCAGGGTTTCTAATGTGCTCCTAGTATAAACCAGGTGGTACTATAAGACAGGTGCAAACCTTGAGCGGGTTCCGTTGGTGCGACTTCCGATCTCCTCCTCAATGTTCTTCCTGGGAAACCTCCCGGCGCGAGGGTCCCGAGATCGGTTGCTACATTGACTCCTAGAACCAGTGGGATAAAAGACAGGTGCAAAACCTTTTAGGTGTCCAGTATACTGAGCTTCCTGATTCCTCCCCCGTTTCTTCCTTGGGGGAACCTCAAGGCGCAAGGCCCCGTAGATCAGGTGCTACATGGACTCCTAGTAAATAAGCCAGGGGGTACTATAAGAAAAGGTGCAAACCTTTAGCGTGTCCGTTTGGGGCCATTTTGATCTCCTCCTGTGTCTTCCTGGAAACCTCCCGCAAGGTCCTCGTGATCAGGTTGTACATGTGACTCCTATAAGTAAGCCGGGGGTATATAAGACAGGTCAAAAACCCTTTAGGTGCCAGTTTTGCCCGAGCTTCCTATCCCTCCTCAATGTTTTTTCCCGGAAGACCTCCCGGCGCAGGGTCCTCGTAGATCAGGTTGCTACATGTGACTCCCATAATTTAAACTAGGGGGGACTATAAAAACAAATGCAAACCTTGAGCGTGTCCGTTGGTGCCGAGTCCTGATTCCTCCTCAATGTTCTTCCCGGGAAAACCCCCCAGGGGCGAGGTCCTCGGAAACAGGTTGCTACATGTGACTCCCAGTAAGTAAGCCGGGTGGGACTATAAGACAGGGGGCAAATGAGCGTGTCCAGTTGGGGCCTGGGTTCTGCTCCTCCTTGATGTTTTTCCTGGAAGACCTCCCGGCGCGAGGGGGCTCGTAGATCAGGTTTCTACATGTGACTCCAGTAAGTAAACCCGGGGGAACTATAAAACAGGTGCTAACCTTTAGCTGTCCCCGTTGGTGCCTGAGTTCCCTATTCCTCCTCAAAAGTTCTTCCTGGGAAAACCTCCAGGCGCGAGGTCCTCGTAGATCAGGTTGCAATTGCTCCCGTAAGAAGCCAGGGGGTACTAAAGACAGGGGCAAACCTTTTAGCGGGGACAGTTGGTGCCTGAGCTTCCCCGTATCCCCTCGTGTCTTCCCGGGAAGACCTCCCGGCGCGGGGTCCTCGTAGATCAGGTTGCTTTCTTGACTCCTAGAAGGTAACCCGGTGGGACTATAAGACAGGGGCAAAACCCTTTAGCGTTCCAGTTGGGGCCTGAGTTCCAACCCCCCCCTATGTTTCTTTCCTGGAAGACCTCCAGGCGCGAGGGGCCCGAGATCAGGTTGTATATGGGGCTCCCAGTAAGTAACCCGGGTACATAAGAAGGTGCAAACCTTGAGGTGTCCAGTTGGTGCCTACTTCCTGATCTCCTCCCGATGTTTTTCCCGGAAGACCTCCAGGCGCGAGGGTCCTTTGATCAATGCTACATGTATCCAGTAAAGTAAGCCAGGTTGGGACTATGACAGGTGCAAACCTTGAGCGTGTCAGTTGGGGCCCCGAGCCCTGATCTCCTCCTCGATGTTTTTTCCCGGAAAAACCCCCGGCGCGAGATCCCTCATAGATCAGTTGCACTGGACTCCTAGTAAGTAAGCCCCGGGGGTACTAAAGAAGGGCAAACCTTGAGCATGCCCGTTGGTGCCCGACTTCCCGATCTCCTCTCGATTTCTTCCCCGGAAGACCCCCAGGGCCCCAGATCCTCGTAGCGGTTTCTACATGTGACCCTAGTAAGTAAGCCAGGTGGGAATAAGACAGGTGCAAAATTGAGCTTTCCAGTTGGTGTGGGGCCCTTTTTCCCCCCTCAATGACTTCCTGAAACCTCCAGGGGGCAAGGGCCTGGAGATCAGGTTGCTAAATGGATCCTATAATAAGCCCGGGGGTACTAAAGACAGGGGCAAACCTTTAGCGTGCCCCTTGGGCAAACTTCCTGATCTCCTCCTCGTGTTCTTCCCGGAAACCTCCAGGCGCGAGGGGCCTCGAGATATTTTTCTACATGTGATCCCAGAAGCCAGGGGGTACTATAGCAGGTGCAAACCTTTAGCATGTCCAGTTTGGGGCCTGAGCTTCCTGAGCTCCTCCCGAGTTCTTCCTGAAGACCTCCAGGGGCGAGGATCCCGTAGTTCAGGTTGCTACATTGACTCCTAGTATAAACCGGGTGGTACTATAAGACAGTGCAAACCTTTAGCGGTTCCCGTTGGTGCCTGAGCTTCCCATCTCCTCCTCAATTTTTTCCCGGGAAAACCTCCCGGGCGAGGACCTGTAGATCAGGTTGCTACATGTGAATCCTGAAGTAAGCCGGGGGGTATATAAAACGGTGCAAACCTTGAGCGTTCAGTTGGTGCCTAGCTTCCTGATCTCCCCTCAATGTTCTTCCTGGGAAGACCTCCACGCAGATCCTCGTAGATCAGGTTGCTACATGTACCCTTAAGTAAGCCAGGTGGGGACTAAGAAGGGGAAACCTTGAGGTTTCCATTGGTGCCCGAGTTCCTGACTCCTCCCGATGTTTTTCCTGAAGACCTCCGGCAAAGGGGCCTCGTAGACGGTTGCTACAGGGGCCCTAGTAAGTAAGCCAGGGGTACATAAGAAAAGTGCAAACCTTGAGGGGGTTCCGTTGGTGCCTGAGCTTCCGATCTCCTCCTCAATGTTCTCCTGGAAGACCTCCAGGCGCAAGGGTCCTCGTAGATCAGGGTTGCTACATTGATCCCAGTAAATAAGCCAGTGGTACTATAAGACAGGTGAACCTTGAGCGTGTCCATTGGTGCCCCGAACTTCCTGAGCTCCTCCTGTGTTCTTCCTGGGAAGACCCCCGGGGCGAGGGTCCTCGTAGATTAGGTTGCATGTCTCCCAGTAAAAGCCCGGGTGGTACTATAAGACAGGTGAAACCTTGAGCGTGTCAGTTGGGGCCGAGCTTCCTGATATCCCCCGTTTCTTCCTGAAGACCTCCAGGCGCGAGGGTCCTGTAGATCAGGTTGCTACATGGGACTCCTAGTAATAACCGGGGGTACTATAAACAGGGGCAAACCTTGAGCGTGCTAGTTTTTGGGCCCGATTCCTGATCTCCCCCAATGTTCTTCCCGGAAGACCCCCAGGCGCGAGGGTCCTCGTAATCAGGTTGCACATGTGATCCATAATAAGCCCGGTGGTACATAAGACGGTGCAAACCCTTTAGGTGTCCAGTTTGGGGGCCTGAGCTTCCGATTCCTCCTCAATGTTCTTCCTGGAAGACCTCCAGGCGCGAGGGTCCTCGGTCAGGGTTTTCTACATGGACTTGTAAGTAAGCCAGGGGGTACTTTAAGAAGGTGAAACCTTGAGCATTCCAGTTGGGGCCTGACTTCCTGTCTCCTCCTCAAAGTTCTTCCTGGAAAACCTCCCCGGCGCAGGGTCCCGTAGATCAGGTTGCTACATTGACTCCCTTAAGCCAGGTGGTATATAAAACAGTCAAACCTTGAGCGTGCCAGTTTGTGCCCAGCTTCCTGATCTCCTCCCCAATGTTTTCCTGGGAAACCTCCAGGGGCGAGGGGCCCGTAATCGGTTGCTACATTTTCTCCCTTTTAAATAACCGGGGGTATAAGAAAAGGTGAAGCCTAGGGCCCTGTCCAGTTAGTGCCCGAGCTTCCCGATCTCCTCCCCAATGTTCTTCCTGGGAAACCTCCAGGCGCAAGGGTCCTCGTGATCAGGTTTCTAATGTGACTCCTAGTAAGAAGCTAGGTGGTACTATAAGACGGTGCAAACCCCTTTAGCGTGTCCTTGGGGTGACTTCCTATCTCCTCCTCAAAGTTTTTCTGGAAGACCTCCCGGCGCGAGGGTCCTCGTAGATCAGGTTTTACATGACTTAGTAAGTAACCAGGTGGTCTTTAAGGGGAAAGGCAAACCTTGACGTGTCCAGCTGGTCCTGAGCTTCCGATCTCCTCCCCAATTTTCTTCCCGGGAAAACCTCCAGGGGGAGGGTCCTCGTAATCAGGTTGTACATGTGTCCTAGTAAGTAAGGCCAGGTGGTACTTAAGACAGGGGGCAAACCTTTAGCGTGCCACGGGGCTGAGTTCCTGATCTCCTCCCAAGTTCTTCCCGGAAGATTTTCCCCGGGGCGGGGTCCTCGTAGATCGGTTGCTACATGTGACTCCCAGTAGTAAGCCGGGTACAAAAAACAGGTGAAACCTTTTGTGTGTCCCATTGGTTCCTGACTTCCCATCTCCTCCTCAAAGTTCTTCCTGGAAGACCTCCCGGTGCGAGGGTCCTCGTAATCAGGTTTCTATTGGACTCCTGTAAGAAACCCCGGTGGTACTATAAACAGGGGCAAAATTGAGCGTGTCCCGTTTTGGGGCTGAGCTTCCTGATCTCCTCCCCAAAGTTTTTTCCCTGGAAAACCTCCAGGCCGAGGGTCCCCCCGTCATCAGGTTGCTACATGTGACTCCTAGTAACCGGTGGATATAAAAGGTGCAAACCTTGAGCGTGTCCCGTTGGTGCTGAGCTTCCGATCTCCCCCTCGAGTTCTTCCTGGAAGACCCCAGCAGAGGGGGCCCCGTGATCAGGTTGCTCAGTGTCCAGTAAGAAGCCAGGTGGGACTATAAAACAGGTGCAACCTTTTAGCGTGTCCATTTTTGGGCCTGAGCTTCCTGATCTCCTCCCCAAGTCTTCCCGGGAAAACCCCAGGCGCGAGGGGCCTCGGGGATCAGGTTGCTACGTGCTCCTATAAGTAAGCCGGGTGGTACAAAGACAGGTGCAAACCTTGAGGTGTCCAGTTGGGGCCTGAGCTTCCGATCTCCCCTCGATGTTCTTCCTGGAAGACCTCCAGGCGCGAGGTCCTCAGATCAGGTTTCTACATGTTACTCCTAGAAATAAACCCGGTGGTACTATAAGACTGGTGAAAACCTTGAGGTGTCCAGTTGGTGCCTGAGCTTCCGATCTCCCTCAATGTTCTTCCTGGAAAAACCCAGGGGCCAGGCCCCGTAGATCAGGTTTTACATGTGACTCCCCAGTAAGTAAGCCGGGGTATATAAAAAAGGTGCAAAACCCGAGCGTGTCCCGTTGGT
Source organism: Sweltsa coloradensis (assembly GCA_024449915.1). Taxonomy (NCBI): domain Eukaryota; kingdom Metazoa; phylum Arthropoda; class Insecta; order Plecoptera; family Chloroperlidae; genus Sweltsa; species Sweltsa coloradensis. Next base: position 22,844 of record JAMZAV010004438.1, read on the forward strand.
GCCTGAGCTTCCCGATCTCCTCCCCAATTTCTTCCCGGAAGACCTCCAGGCGCGAGGGGCCTCGTGATCAGTTGTAAGTGCCCTAGTAAATAAACGGTGGTACATAAACAGGTGCAAACGAGCGGTCCATTTTTGGGGCCCGAGCTTCCCGCTCCTCCTCGATGTTTTTCCCGGAAAACCTCCAGGGGCGAGGGCCTCGTAGATCAGGTTGCTAATGTGACCCTAGTAAGTAACCCGGTGGGACTATAAAACAGGTACAACCTTGAGGGTCCAGATGGTGCCGAGCTTCCTGATCTCCCCTCGGTCTTCCTGGAAACCTCAGGGCCCCCGGGGGTCCTCCCTAGATCAGGGTTGTTACATTGGGCTCCCAGTAAGTAGCCGGTGGTATATAAGCAGGTACAACCTTTAGCTGTCCAGTTGGTGCCTGAGCTTCCTGATCTCCTCCTCATGTTTTTTTCCTGGAAGACCTCCAGGCGCAGGGTCCCCCGTAGATCAGGTTGCACAGTTGACTCCACCGGATGACGAACTGTGCCCCGCCGGTCGCAGACAATTGCCCATTTTAGTCTTCCTTTCTTTCTCGCGTCCTGTTGTTGTTTTTGGAGCCTTAAAGGAACAAAATTGGTTTATAGCAAAAGAAGACAAACCTTTTCTTTTAGGGTCCAATGGGGATTTTGGCCCGTGTTCTCAACAATGGGAAAAAATCGGATTACCTAACCCCCTTTTAGAACAACCGGGGTTTTTTTTAACGAGTGAGCGTAGCGAACGTTATTCCCCTTTGACCCTTAAACGGGCCCCTTTTTGTTTTTCTGCGTTTCCCTGCGTGTGGTGTTGGGGTTCGTTGAAAAAAGCCGAATCGCTGACAGATTGCGCTGAAATTTTAAACAGACATCCCGGGACAGTTTATTGAGAACTGCTACAAATCAGCAAGATTCGGCGTTTAAAAACCCACAAGAAATAAAAAACTGAAAAATAGACTTTTCCAATGTTGAAATTATTTTTTAAAGACAATGTCTTAGATTTTGAAAAATATTTTTTTTTTTTTTCGCCGGGCCCGTGAAATGCCGTGCCCCCTGCAAGGTCTGTCAATATTGCACGAAGGTACCCCCAAATTTCGCTGTAATTGAGTAAACCTTGCAAATTTTTCACGTATTTCGAGGTATGTTTCCATATGGGCCCTTTTCCCACAGATGATGGACTAAAAAGCTTTATACTTTTCAAAACTTTTTAATTTTTTTTTGAAATACAATCAAGAAATTACAAAATCTTTCCGACCGGGGGTTTGAACCCACTTTTTTTCCATCTGGGCTACAAGGGCCCCTTACCAATGGGGACTGGGGAAAAACGCCAAATGGTATTAGACGAGTGGCGGCATGGGGGTGAGTCCCCGGGAACTTTGCATTTAAGTTTGTTATTTCGTTAAAAAATGTTTTTTAAAGTTTATTTGGTATACGGGGACCGGGGGGGGCGTAAAACTGAAAGGGTCTAATGCGCCTCTTAGCCTATGATGGGCTAGGAAAAGGCCTAAGGAGGGGGAAGAAAAAGAAATAAATCGGGTACTAAACACATGCTCATCACTCGTTAACAACGACTTTGCGTTTCCCTATAAACATTATTAGCAATGTTGCGTGTCTAAAAAACTACATTTCTTCTTTTTTAACAATGGTTCGTAATCAGTGATTACTGTTTAGTTCTTGACATCCATTCTATAAAAAAAAAGGGCAATTAAAAGTAGGCTACTACCGCTAAAAGGCTGTGGAAATTTCGGGAAAGGGGAAACCTGCCTAGAAAGCAGGCCCTACTGTAAAATGGGCCTACGTTTAAAATTATTAATTTATTCAAATGAAATGTAAAATAAATGGCTACGTTTTAGATTGATTTTTCTAGTTCCCCTCCCCAACTCCCTACCATAAATAGGCCTAACCATCCGAGGCCTGAGCGTAAATACCTTGCTCAGCGTACGTACACTGGGCCCTACCCTAGATAAAGAAAAGACAATCTCCTTTTTCGTCTTGAAAATATAGGCCTCTTTTTTTTCCCGTCAGAAGGGCCTAGGCCTTCTGACAACGGGCCCACTTTTTTGATTTGCACGAAATTGAAATTCCACGGTCTTATTTTGTACTTAATTTTTATTTTTATGTTTATTAATTTGGGTTTTTGGTTTTTTTTTTGACTGATTGTGCTAAACTGATTTGGGGGGTGCCTGTTGATTTCAAATTTTTCTGGGCCAGTAGCTCCGGTCGACTTTCCGCAACCTTTCTCAAATAGATTTTTTAGCTGATGACTTTGACGTACATTTACGCGCTGATTTCACCATGCATACATTGCGGGGCGACAGGGCCAAAATTTTACAGATCACAACACTGTTGGGGATTTTACATTAAAAACGACCCAATTCCCCAAGTATGTTGTCTCCAAGACTACTTTGATGGAGTTTTAAAGCTAAGCGCATATGACTACGAATTTATCTATCCCGGGAAAGGACATGAGTTGATCTCACCGCTTCAAGTGCCCGATATATATTTTTCCCGCACCTTCTCTTGCATCTTCAAGATGCATTCTGCATCTTCTTTGGAAGGAATGAAAAAAACCCCCAATTCAAGAAAAGATATAATAGCTAGTGCAACAAAGAAAAACAAAACCCTTTTGCCCATCCTCAAGCATGCAAGGTTGGGGCCAAAAGAAACACCAAACGTTTAATTTCAACCTGCTTTGTTCGTCGTACTGGGTTTTCACGCATGGAGACTGTGTCTGTGGGGCGTCATCGAATTTTTTACTTAAAGAGTTGCAAGGAAAAATTTTTAGGTTACTTCATGCTAAATCCTGCAAAATAGTAGTAATGAAAGCTTTTCAGCCCGAGAACTAACTCCTGCCCCATGGATTTCCCCTTCAATATCTTCCATTTAGGGGGACACTTTCTTCAGAGTGTCACGCTTCGTCTTTTTCTCTTTGAGATCACGCAAGAGACTGTCCACAACTTTTTTGTTTTCGAGGAGCGTCCGTTCGAACTGTGCGGGGAATTTTTTGGGCGGTAGTCTTTGATGTCCTTATTAAAGGCCCCTGAAAAAATAAATTTACTTTATGTGAAGGGTTTTTAAGGTTGTTTGTAACAAATATCAAATGCTAAGTTATTTTTGATAGGAAAAGGTTGACAGGTTGGGAAGATAGAGAAAAAAGCCCCCCTGAAGGGGTGGGGGGCGGGGGGAAAAAAACGTTTTCACCTGCTGATGACAACTGCAGCTTTAAATCAGGCTGGGCTTTATGTTCTCTATGCTTTCCCAACCTGTCAACCCTTCTCCAATCTAAACTAAACTAGTTAGTTGGCCTTTTCCAAACTTTTGTATGAATTTGCTAAGTATGAAGTTAAACAAGTTTAGAATAATCTTAAAGACTTTTTGGTAGTTAGATTCTTTGTCCATGCCACAGTTATGATTTTCACCCTCCTTTCATTTCACACTAACTGTGACCTATTCTGAGTCCCTTACTGACAACTACATGCCCGTCAGTAGGGCTACAGTGCTCGTCTTTTTACGGCTCTTTCTCGTAGAGAACGCGCTCTCCTCTGCAGTCTACATGTCCACAGTGTAGCTGGCAAGTTTTCTAGTGATATCACAACTCTTTATATATATATATATATATATATCTATGGAACTAATTCATCATTATTGTACGCTTTTGACACGACGCCTTAAAAGACTATATGCCCAGCAGAGTTTACTTAAACGCTTGCCGCACTGATACCTCAATCCGCCAGTACAGCAAGAAGGTAAATGATTTAAGTTTAAATCAAAGTTTGATTTTCCTGTCTTTTCCATTTTTTTAGTAATTGTACCCTACATTGTCCCAAGAATACAGTTCACTACCCTCTAGCTCGCACCCCCATCCATTCACCTAGTAGTCTTGTGGCCTCCGCTCGCCCAATGCAAACAACATGGTAGCAAAAATCATGTTACAGAATATGAAAGAAGAGGTGGTGGAAACACAATAGAGAAACTAGGAAGTGATCAACCAGTGTGCTCTACTAAATCATGTTACAGAATATGAAAGAAGAGGTGGTGGAAACACAATAGAGAAACTAGAAGTGATCAACCAGTGTGCTCTACTAAATCATGTTACAGAATATAAAAGAAGAGGAGGTGGAAACACAATAGAGAAACTAGGAAGTGATCAACCAGTGTGCTCTACTAAATCCTGTTACAGAATATGAAAGAAGAGGTGGTGGAAACACAATAGAGAAACTAGGAAGTGATCAACCAGTGTGCTCTACTAAATCCTGTTACAGAATATGAAGAAGAGGTGGTGGAAACACAATAGAGAAACTAGGAAGTGATCAACCAGTGTGCTCTACTAAATCATGTTACAGAATATGAAAGAAGAGGTGGTGGAAACACAATAGAGAAACTAGGAAGTGATCAACCAGTGTGCTCTACTAAATCATGTTACAGAATATGAAAGAAGAGGTGGTGGAAACACAATAGAGAAACTAGGAAGTGATCAACCAGTGTGCTCTACTCGATCACAAACAAAGAATACCCTTTATTTTATATCAGATTGGCTGTGTGTTTCATAAAAACCAAATGATATTGGCCTTCAAAAATAGAAAATACTACATAATAATGCTTTTGGTAACCCGGAAGCCAGAGGGGCGGTAGAACTTAAGTTTTGTGAAGTACTGTCTATACCTCAGAAACTGTCTCTGCATTCTTCTCTCCTCTGGCTGCAGCCTGGTATACATCTTTCCTGTCGGCGTGTAGCATGCACATCTCCTGCGCGAGCCGTACACACTGCCGGCCACATTCGCAGACTGGAATTTGCACTTGTGCTTACGCCACCTGGAACATTGCGATTGTCCATTCATAAGTTTAGAAACCATTTGTATAGTTAGTAGGTTATATTGGTGTGAGATAGGATCCAACAGCTTACCTTCAAAAAGTGATGGTGGCTGCTGAAATTCTTGAAGAATAGTAACATAAAAATAGTATATATATGAACCTGGAGAGAAAATTTAAAAAACTACAGGGTTGCCACCAAGTAATATTTTTATCCTGGGGATCTTAAAAATCCTGAGAAATCCTTGAAAATAGCTATTTAGTATTTTGCATATTATTACTTGAAGGAATTATCAACATTTTCAGGATTCCATACAATAATACGTTATGCCCGATTGATTTTTGAGAATTTAACTAACATTACATGTGAGCATAACATAGGCCTTAGAATTTAAATAAATTATATATAAATTGTACTTAGAGTCTACCTACTCATGTAACTCATAAATAAATCATTGTATTAACGTTTAGTTTTCGCCACCGTGTCTACACTTACTGGGTTTATTATTTATTACTATAAACCGGTGCTACTGATGTTTTTTACACATTGTTGTCCGCTTTTTAGGCTGTATTAAATAATGTATTGATTTCATGTATTTTTAACTATGGTAGGAAATCCTGAGATTTTACCAAAATCCTGGAATCCTTTTGACCCTGAAAAATCCTTGAAAAAGGATAAAATCCTTGAAAGTGGCAACCCTGTACAGTTACTATTCTTCAAGAATTTCAGCAGCCACCATCACTTTTTGAAGGAAAGCTTGTTGGATACTGTATATTGTTGTATTTCCATTGTACAGTTAGGTTGTTGAGTAGTTTTTTTTCTGTTTGTAAGCTCATAAGATGAGTGAAGTTACCTGTTTCCTTGGTTGACACAGTGCCACTTTTGTCCGGGTTCGCACGGAGATCGTAGTTCCGGCTTCGGGCACTCGAGTGCTACCGCTCAACCTTGTTGGCTAGGCCACCACCATGGGGCACCACTGGCAGCACTTGGTTGTCATACTGGAGGTCTGGCCCTAGAAGTTCATGCAAATATTTTTCCAAATTAAGACGTTGTACTGCATGCATTTAATTCATAGCTAGATACTGTAATGAAAACTGGGACTTCATTTTCATTCTAAATGATTGGGGATTGATTCCCATCAATACTGGACAATAGGTAAGCATTCAACAGACAGCAAACCAATCATCAAGTGTACAATGATTGTAAACACATCGTCATCAATCATTAGATATCACTATTGATTCATGTTGATTAGGTCCTAATTGGACCTGTGTTGTAAACTGTAATGTAACATTGTCAATGCTAATTATAACCATCTCTAAAAACATGACGTTCAAGGTCCAATTCTCGCAGTTATCAGGTCATACGTACCATTGTAAAAGCACACTTAGATTACCTTGCTATATGCACTCTTCTAGCGACTACCGGCAAACGCCTTGAAACGTTCCATATGTGCACCCTCATGTCAACCTATTATTGGATGAGCGTAGCAAAGATTCCATTTCACTACACTGGAGAAAAAAATCGAGAATGTTTTTTTTTCTTTCTATTTTTCTTTATTATTTGTGTGTCTGTTAACACGATTTCGGCTAAACCGATATTCTAAATGCGATAACATTTTCTGGAGGCCTTCGAAATCTCTGAACGTAGAATTGCCACTTTTTTTAGCGCAATCAAAAATTATTTTTCGTGAAAATCGCAATTTTACGATTTTTTCGATTTTAAAAACTTTCTTTAACTTGTAACACCTATATCCTTTATCCGATTGTGATGAATTTTTCACAGAAACTAAATATTACGAATCTAGGGCGACGGTCGTCGCCCGGCAGACAAGCGAATACGGCTGCTAGGCGACACCGAACTCCGGCCCTATATACACCTACCAGAGTTGGGGGGTTTTCAGCTATCTGCACACGCCGCCCCGAAAGAGTTACAATCTTGAAACTCGGTATATGACCTGGTATGTGGTCCATGACATACCAAAAAAAAAATCAACCCGATCCGACAACTCGTTCTGTGTTAAAAAAGGCTCTCAACATCGTCAAATTCCTTAAAGCTGGCTGGGTGGGTGGTGTGGTGGCATTTCTCCGCGGAGAGTTCTTTAGCCTACAGAGAAAACGGTAAATCTTAGAACTATGAAACTTGGACCACACTTAGGTGTATTTCAGACGCAGTGCCTTTTGCTTTCAAAACCAAAATCGGGTAACAGGGACCGGAGAAAATCAAAATTTGGATGATAATCAAAACGCGTAATTACAAAGGCGTGGTAATTTGTACAAACTTGAAATTTAACATGCTATTAACCATTATAAATATCTTGCGTCCAAAACACAAGGGGCTAAATTTGGGATGACCATGGGCCCAAAAATGACAAAAAACATATCTGAACTTTAAGAAATGAATCATTCAAAGAAAACGCTACAACTGAGATGTTGCAAACGTGGAATACATTTTGATATCTCTCATTCTTTATCACTTTTGAATATGGAAAGCAAAATTGGTTAACGGGTACCGGAAAAAAACCAAAATTATCAAAAGTAGGTAATTCCGTACTCTTATGAATAATACGCTATACCGAGAAAACGGTTCATCTTAGAACTTTGAAACTTGGGCCACACTCAGATGTACCTCATATAACAAAAACCGGGCAATTGGGACCGGGGAAAATCAAAATCAAAATCAAAATCAAAACGCGTAATTACTCAGGCGTAGTAATTTGTACAAGCTTGAAATTAAACATGCTCTTAACCATTATAAATATCAAGTGCTTATGCTAGTGCGTTGGTCTTGTTGTTAGCGTATCTGCTTCCAATGCAGAAGGGCCAGGGTTCGATTCCCGCTAAAGTCAGAAGTTTTTTTACTTCTGATTTGGACTTAAGTCTATCAGTTTCTTGTCTTAGGAGTTTGTAAACGGTGATCTTGGAGCCGTCCTAGCAAAATCAAAACGCGTTATTACTCAGGCGTAGTAATTTGTATACAAGCTTGAAATTAAACATGCTCTTATAACCATTATAAATATCTAGTGCTTATGCTAGTGCGTTGGTCTTGTTGTTAGCGTATCTGCTTCCAATGCAGAAGGGCCAGGGTTCGATTCCCGCTCAAGTCAGAAGTTTTTTAACTTCTGATTTGGACTTAAGTCTATCAGTTCTTGTCTTAGGAGTTTGTAAACGGTGACTTTGGAGCCGTCCTAGCAACGAAGCACATAATAAATTCCAGAGTTGTTTCTGGATCGGCCTTGTTGATTCTGGCGTTGATCCGCGGATGTTCGCACTGTCCATACCACTGATTGATATATTTCCTATTAAAAATATCGATCTTTGGTTGGTTATCGCTCACTCGTCGATTGCGTCGGGGCCTGCAGGGTTGGCTTGGTCGCTTTGATTTAAAGTCCCCCACTGAAAATCAGTTATATATAACTGAGTGGGTAGACTCTAAATAAAAATTTATTTATTTATTTATTCAAGGGGTATCTTTGGGGGACCGTGGGCCCAAAATGTAAAAAAACAACTTTGAACTTAACAAATTTAATCATTCAAAGTCCATCATTCACACCTTGATAGCGAACGAACAACAAAAAGATGTGATATCCCCCCAAAATACAAAAATTTGTAAAAAAGACGGCAGCCAAGCTCTCCTTCAAAAGTCTTCGGCTGTGAATGCTGTGAGATATAGAAGTTGAGCCAAGCTTTTTATTCTTTCTCCCTAGTTTCGCTTTGAAAATATGTAAGATCATTTCGCCTGTTGACGAGCGCCAAGCCAACGATTTTTGTGGTAAAAAAAGTAAAATTTTTAAACTCGAAATCATAAAAAAAAATGACTTGGCCATTGAATTTGGTTCATGGCCAAGAATTTTTTTATGATTTCGAGTTTAAAAATTTTACTTTTTTTACCACAAAAATCGTTGGCTTGGCGCTCGTCAACAGGCGAAATGATCTTACATATTTTCAAAGCGAAACTAGGGAGAAAGAATAAAAAGCTTGGCTCAACTTCTATATCTCACAGCATTCACAGCCGAAGACTTTTGAAGGAGAGCTTGGCTGCCGTCTTTTTTACAAATTTTTGTATTTTGGGGGGATTAATATATTCGTGCGAAATTTGAGCGTAATCGAAAAATTATTTCTCATGAAAACGCTATTCTACATTTTTTTCGATTTTTAAAACATGTCTTTGACTTACACCTCCATGCTTTATCCAATTGCAATGATTTTTTCACAGAACCTTGATTTATGAATTAATATATTGGTGTGAAATTTGAGCGCAATCAAAAAATAATTTTTCATGAAAATCACAATTTAACGTTTTTTTTTTACATTATACTTATAACACCAACATGCTTTATTCGATTGAATGATATTTTTAAAGAACCGTTATTTAATGAATAAATATATTCTTGTGAAATTTGAGAGCAATCGAAAAATAATTTCTCATACAAATCGCAATGGTACGCTTTTTTTCGTTTAAAAAAAATTATGCTCATCCAACAACGCGCCTAAAAAAGCGTTTGCGAAGCTTCCTAGTATTTATATTTGCATATTAAATATTATAATATTTTCATGATTACTAATACTAATGAAAGTGAGATTTGTGAATTAACTTAGTAATCAAAATTGTAAAGTAATGGGAGTAATTGAGCGAGCGTAGCGACCGTCTCCACTTGACTCATATATGGCTCGAATGTCTGTTTTTTTTTCTGTTACTGCTTTAATACAGCTAGCACCGTTTCTCTGATACGACCTGAAATTTTGCACACATGTACATACCACCTAGGCGGGTTGCTGTATAGTTTTTGAACAAAATCCAATCGTTGGTAATATAAAATTTAAAAAAAATGTTCGGATCGTTATGAAATTTTGCACGGTCAATAAGTACAACATTCTCTCCTATTTTACAAATTTTCAGCAAAATCGGTCAAGACCTTAAGTAGTGTAGATAGAAATTACATTTTAACAAAAGTAACGTTACCATGGCAACGAAAAGTCGCACTATGCACTGCCACCTAGAAGTAATCAAAATACTATTGAGGAAGCAGTGCATTATTTCTTACAAAGAGTTAAAATAGTTTTCCCAAAGAAATGATGTCAAGGTTCTCTAGATGGCGAGGGATTTTATCCATTCTCTCCTATTTTACAAATTTTCAGCTAAATCGGTCAAGACCTTAAGGCTATTCCACCGCGTTTTTCTATTTTCCAAAATATGCTACTAAGTCAAAATATAGTGAATGGCTTTGAAACATGGCTATTTTAGAAAATCAAAAATATTTTTTCCAAATTTTTCTGATCCGGTACACGGCCAATATAGCCACCTCAAAATAATTTCAAACTTCAATTCGCCAGGGCACACCATTCAACGTAGGGTGTTGTGCTTTTGTGACATTAATTTTCAACTGTTTTTCTTTGGACTGACTGAGAGAAAATAGATTTATTTTAACAATTGTCTTTCATGCGAATTTTTTCGTTTGGCGGTACAAATCGGTAAAAAATACAGCCAAACGAAAAAATTCGCTGGAAAGACAATTGTTAAAATAAATCTGTTTTCTCTCAGTCAGTCCATAGAAAAACAGTTAAAAATTAATGTCACAAAAGCACAACACCGTACGTTGAATGGTGTGCCCTGGCGAATTGAAGTTTGAAATTATTTTGAGGTGGCTATATTGGCCGTGTACCGGATCAGAAAAATTTGGAAAAAATATTTTTGATTTTCTAAAATAGCCATGTTTCAAAGCCATTCACTATATTTTAACTTAGTAGCATATTTTGGAAAATAGAAAAATGCGGTGGAATAGCCTTAAAGACTTATTGGTATGTAACATTATGGGAATGTCGTACTCGGGTTGTGTTGCACGTACCGGTGCTCGCTCAACAACGCGACGGGACTTCAGCGTTTTCCTAATAACTAATAAGTTTAGGAAGATGATTCACAGGATTTTCATGATTTTTAGTAACTAGGTAGCTTTGCAAATGCTGTTTTTAGTCACGTTGATGGATGAGCTTTTTAATAATAAAATGTTAATATTAATTTTTTTAAAATAATAACAACAATATTAACACGGCCCATACAAAGCAATCATTAGGTCTGTTGGATCTTTGATTGTTTGAAACAAGGCTGTGAGTAAGGAATAAAATATCCTGTGAAGTTTTCATACAAGGCTGTGAGAAAGGTCAAATCTATCTATATTTTTGTGCTATTTGGGCGGATTCTGACCAAACGGGTAGGACTACAACGTTCATATTTAACATGGACATTTAGGTAAGTGTGATGACTTTTGAAAGAAAAAGTTAGCCAGAATCTATAGAAATAAAGGATTTAATATTTAACACCTCAAAAAACTCAAATTAAAACCTTTATTTCTATAGATTCTGGATAACTTTTTCAACTTTTTCTTTCAAACGTCAATACATCACCAATACCTTAATGTGCATGTGAAATATGAACGTTGTAGCCCCACCCGTCTGGTCAGAACCGGCCCAAATCTCACGAAAATATCGCACTAAAAATCGAAAAAAATCGTAAGAGTACGATATTCATGAGAAATATTTCTTCGATGGTACCCAAAAACGTGGCAAGTCTAAGTTCAGAGAAAACGAAGGTCCCCTCCAATTTTCATCAAGATCGCATATGCCGTTTGCCCGGGATCGTGCGAACAAACAGACAGAAAAAAACAAAATAAACAAACAAACAAAAAAACCCGAGCTAAATTTTTTAGGGGGTCAGTGAAATTGAAGTCTTCGCTTCGCTCATCCAAATATTGATTGACGATAGTTAGGCCACACACATCACGAAGTACTGTTAGTCCGGGGTCTATATGCAAATTTGAGGCCGAACCTAGGACAAATTGCAACAGAAGCGAATTTGGTATCATTGGATTCAGAAAACAAAACTAAATAACCTATAAAGAAACCCCAAAAATCCATATAGGGTGGGTGGGTCTAATCATCCCCTAAATGAAAATGTAATAAAATTGAATTACAAAAAATGCATTTTTGAAACCTAGTGTCCATGGTATGGAATCAAAGGTATTTTAAGGGTCTTTCGAATAAAAATATTTCAATTGTTTAAAATTAATTTTGTGGCCAGCAGAGGTCAATGAAGATCAAATTTTGTATTTTTTCAATATAATTTGGTAAACATTTTTCTATTGGCAAAATAATGTTTGATGATTGTCTCATTGTTGTAAATAATTAGTAAATAGGCCACACTTGATACGGTATAAGTCAATCATGGCAGAAAAACGAAAAAGGTTATTATTACAATCTGTAGGGTCATGAACCTACGAGTAGGCCTATGTAGTCAAAAATATGTTTACTTACGTTTAGGCGCACTCAAATCATGTTACGTAATAATGTAATTCGCCGATAGAGGTTTTGCACGTACTACGCAGGGACGTACCTGGATCAAAACCAGGGATTGGAACCGGAACCCGGAACCGTTTGAAACCGTTTCATATTGTAGAACCGGAACCGAACCGTTATATTACAATAGGTTCTTAAAGGTTCTCAAAGGTTCCAAAATATTCAACTTTTCGATTGATATTCAAATAAAAACGATGAAAATTCATACACTAGTTTTTCAAAAAAAATTCTTGACTATTCAGTTTTTTGTGTGTGCATTTTTTGTCTTCTCACCCTCTGGGTCACATCCTGTCCGAAATGGCCCGGCCCGCAAAGACCTGTGCTGTTCAGCTTTGAGTAGATTAATCTCAGTGAACATTTCACTTCTATTACGTGATGAAAAGGCTACTAATACAATCTTTAACAAAAAAGTAAACTAAACAAAAATCAACTGTACCTAGGTACATGAAACACACAATCAATAACTGAACTGAAATCTCTTATTTTATTTTTCTTTGTAATTATATTATTCATTACAAAATTATTAATAAATATTAATGTAATTATTTTATTTTTATGACAATTCTAATTTTTAACCTTAAATGTCCAAAAGTCAAAATTTGTACTTTTACAACTTCCCACGACTTTGCACAAAATATTATTTTAAAGAACCGAAACCAGAACCATAAAGAACCATTAAGAACCGGTTCTTACGGAACCTTCATACATTAGGAACTGGAACCGGAACCGAAACCGTTACAAAATTTGGAAGTGGAACCAGAACCGGAACCGGAACCGTTATGAATAAAGGTTCCAATCCCTGATCAAAACCCACACTTTAAAATCCTTACTGAAGATTTTATTCATGGATTTCCTTAAATATATTTGGTAAAATCTCAGATTAAGACCCGGGTCATAATATAGCCCTTGGATACGTTATTTCCACCGAATGTCCACTCCATAAGTAGTAGGCATGAAGGTTGTCTACGGGAAGATTTTATTTCGCAAAACCTATTACCTAGGTGCCCGATATAAGGTACTATACACTCAAGTACCTCGTAAAAAATACACGTTTTTTTTAGTTTTCAGGGTGTTTCCCAGTCGCCATGAAACGTGAAATGAACTTTGAATGCGTCATAATCAGAGCTTTTTATAGGTACCTAACAACCCATGCTAATTTTAGTTGGGATGCGATCATTTCTTCCGAGTTAAAGATGGGATGAAAAATTATCAAAATCGCTTTTTAACTCCTCTGAATTAGGCACCTGGCGACCTACACCACCAACGACCTACACTTACGGGTAAGTACAGGTATCCAATTCAGGGTGGTATCTTGTTGCTACGTGTGTGGCAAAACGAACGACCTACACTTACGGGTAAGTACAGGTATCCGATCCAGGGTAAAATCTTGTTGCTACGTGTGTGGCAAAACGAACAACCTACACTTACGGGTAAGTACAGGTATCCGATCCAGGGTGGTATCTTCGTCGCCCGGTAATCTTAGCATCCCGGATGATCTGTTCACGGGAAACACATCGTCCAGTATGTCGGGGTACTCCGTGGTAGCAAGCGTCGTGTTTCGAGGCTGGCTAGTTACCCCGTTCAACACCATATTGGTCTGCTGCAGTCGCACAGATGCCCTCAGTTTGGCGTCTGCTATAGACTCGGGGGTTTCGCGCCGGCCACTGCTGTAGGGAGAGAAGTGTGCACATTGTTTTTCTTCAGTTAAGTTAGTTAAAATTAAACATTAGAAAAATTAAATTGAAAAAAAAAGCAAATTTTTTGGGGGGGTCAGTGAAATTGAAGTCGGCTTTGCTCATCCAATAGTATATTAGATATTGCTTTTTTGCTAGAATTAATTTGAAGAAAAACGGTGTTTTGCTCTAATGCAAGTTGACACACTCTTGTTAAACACAATACTCAAAATCTAATGCTGTATCGTTGGTCATTTAGCCGCCATATTGGAAAGGGTGTCCGTCATGACGTATTTATGGTTGTCATCATTTACGCGAGAACCGTGCCTCACACGAACAAAATGTATTGGACCAAAATTGTAGAGCACAAAATTTCCTATTTGCACATATACATTTTTTTGTAAATTTGTAAATTTGCACTTTTCCCAATTTCAGAATTTTTTTGTTGATTGTCATATTTATTGAGAAAACGATTACAAACACAACAAAATTTATTTGAAAAAAATTGTAGAGCATTCATTTTGACATTAAGAAATATACTAATAATAAGACTTGAGGTGACTGGAACGGGAAAAGGAGAAGTAAACAGAATTACATGTAAATATAATTTTTTCGTTCGTATTATTCAGTATTATCCATGGCCAGTGAAAATGCAAACTATTAGATATTTCGGTACTTGTTCATTAACGGGACCCCCTCCAAAAAATGTAAAAATTCAGTAAAAGCATTTCATTAGACAATCATAACTACTACATCTACTCCATCCGAGTTTCGGGAGGCCAGGAAAACACAATTATTTCGAACAAAGCCTCGAAAAACTCGGCTACAAACTTTGCGCCAGGAGTGACACGGCCTACGCCAACATACTTCACACTACAAAACCTTAAACGTCGCGATTTTAATACAAAAGACTTTCAATGGAAAAGTAGGCCTACTTTCGTTTAAAATAGCGACGTTAAAGGTTTTGAAGGTTCATTTGGTGGCTGTGAACGTCAATGTCAGCTGCACGGTGACAACTGCTCTCATGTAGGCCTACGCGTTCCAATGGACTGTACTCGCCTGAGTCACGTTGAACGTGTGAGTCAAGTTCACTGTTTGGGTCATATTCAACTCCTCGCAAGTTGTAATTATTTATTGTAAACAGAAATAAGTAAAAACACGACGATGGGGTGATCAATTAACAAAAAATTGAGGGGGGTCCCGTTAATGAACAAGTACCGATATTTCTCTCATTTAGTTACTTTACGTATTTCTGCCTTCACTCCCACACACAGTCGTTTCGGAAAAAGTTAAAGAAATAAAGAAATAAAGATATTAAGTTTAATATGTATTACCTTCCTGAAAAATGTTGGTGCAGAACTTCTGTCAGCTGCACTTTATTATAAATTAGAATTTTATTTTTAACCACTTTCTACTTCCCCACCTGAGCCCAGGTAGAATTGGCACAGGGTATTCCACTGCTAATTATTGTAGAAGTAGAGAAAAGAGACAAAGTACATCTCGCAAAAATCAGCTACTCTAAAGGGGAGTAGGTTACTCCTAGTTCCAGAGACTAGAAGCGATCTCTGGTTGTCGACGTGAGAAGCTCCCCGTCCTCCCACCCGAAACAAAAAATAAACAACACAAACACATGTTTAGAATCTCATTATTTAACTAGGAAGCTTCGCAAACGCTTTTTCAGGCGCGTTGTTGGATGAGCGTTTTTTATTTTTATTTTATCGAAAAAGCGTAAAAATTGCGATTTTCATGAGAAATAATTTTTCTATTGCGTTTAAATTTCACACGAATATATTAATTAATAAAATTAAGGTTCTGTGAAAAATCATTAGAATCGGATAAAGCATGTAGGTATTTCAAGTCGAAGAATTTTTTTATAAACCAAAAAAAGCGTAAAATTGCGATTTTCATGAGAAATAATTTTTCGATTACACTCAAATTTCACACGAATATATAAATTCATAAAATTAAGGTTCTGTGAAAAGATCATTAAAATCGAATAAAGCATGTAGGTGTTATAAGTCGAAGACAATTTTTAAAAATAAAAAAATCTCGTAAAATTGCGATTTTAATGAGAAATAATTTTTCGATTGCGCTAAAAAACGTCGCAGTTCTAAACTTAGAGATTTCAAAGGCCTCCAGAAAATTTCATCGCAATTGCAGTATCGGTTTATCCGGAATCGTGTTAACAAACACACAAAAATACAAACAGCAAAATCAAGAAAAACGAAAAAAAAAAATACGTAAATTTTGATTTTCATAAGAAATAACTTTTCGATTACGCTCAAAAAGTGTCAGTTCTAAGTCCAGAGTTTTGAAGGCCACCAGAAAATTTTAACGAAATTGGAGTATCGTTTAGTCAGAATCGTGTTAACAAACACACAAAATACAAACAGAACAAAAACAAGAAAATCGAAGAAAAAAATCGTAAAATTGCGATTTTAATGAGAAATAATTTTTCGATTGCGCTCAAAAACATGACAGTTCTCAGTTCAAAGATTTCGAAGGCCTTCAGAAAATTTCATCACAATTGGAGTTTCGGGTTAGCTGGAATAGTGTTAACAGACAAAAAAAAAGAAGAAAAAATTACGGATTTTTTTCTCCAGTGTAGTGAAATGGAATCTTTGCTACGCTCATCCAATTATGGTTAATAACAAAAATGATCATAAGAAAACGGAATTTGAGCTCTCTTAAATGCCCACTTGTTCTAGGGCAAAGTTACACAATAACATTATATTTTCATTAATTTAAAAACTTATCATCACTAAGTTTCTGTGGTGACGTACTTAGACTAAGTTTTACCCCTGCCGAAAGTTCATTGCTTTGTACATTTTGTACATTTGTACATTTGTACAAGATTGAAATGCTAAGAAAAGTAGATTCTAATACACAACAAAGGGCCCCCTGGTATACAGTGTTTATTTAGTTAGGGTGAGAGTGTCGGAAGAAAACATCATTCATTATGTATTTGAGAGAAAAACACTGTGCCCAAAGTCCTTATTGGAGTAGCAGAACACCAAGAAGTGACTGATTTTGGACTCCCATGGACACCAAGGTCAGATCCATTCGACTAAAGCTTACTTCACGTGCCCGGGGGCCAAGAATCAGGCTTCATCTTCTCTGTCCTCATCAGTCACTTAATAAGTTATTGGATGAGCGTAGCGAGCGAAGCAAGGTTCCATTTCACTACACTGGAGAAAAAAATCTGGAATGTTTTCTTTCTTCTTTTTCTGTTTGTATTATTGTGTGTCTGTTAGCACGATTCCGGCTAAACCGATTCTCCAATTGCAATGAAATTTTATGGAGGCCTTCGAATTCTCTGAACCAAGTACTGCCACGTTTTTGAGCGCAATCGCAAAATTATTTCTCATTAAAATCGCAATTTTACGATTTGTTTTGATTTTTTGAAAATTTATTTTCCTTATAACACCTACATGCTTAATCAGATTTAAATTATTTTTTCACAGAACCTTAATTTTATGAATTTATATATTCGTGTAAAATTTGTGTACAATCAAATAATTATTTCTTATGAAAATTTCAATATTATGATTTTTCCTTTTTTAAAATTACGATTTATTAAAAAAATTAAAAATCTAAGTTAATTTTTTATTTAATTTAATTTAATTTAAAAAAATCTTCAACTTTGTAATGATTTTTTCACAGAACAACAGATAATCCGCATAACACATGGCAGCTCAATGCACCAATTACGCTCATCCAACAACGCGGCGGGACTTAGCGTTTTCCTAGTGTATTCCATGTTACGAATATTTGTACAGTTTTTTCCGTTGCAATGTTTGCAAAATGTTGCTGCTCAAAATACAGTATCTTCTGCATTTATAGTTTCTTGAACATGGGTCCATTAAAGAAGTTTTACTATTACATCTTATCATTTTCAGTAACGCTTCTGGTGTTGGATCAATATCAGTTGGCACGGGATGAAGCTCTTAACCAACATTCTTCCATCATTAGCTTGTTGGATTTAAAACATCACTATGCAATGTTTTCCAGATCATGCACTGATAGTGAACTCTGAGAAGATGGTATTTCCCTGCACTTTCAGTTGGTGGAAGACGGGCAATATCAAACTCATGCTTTGCTTCGCAGATTTTCTTTAAATATAAGTTATATCTAACGGAATGTAGTGTGTCTTTGACGGGATCTCCTCCATACATTGACACCAATACCTTAAAACCAGCAGATACAACATCCTCGATTGGAATATCTGATGGACCAAACTTGCAAGCCCATTCGTATAATGACGCTGAGGAGCACATTTGCCGGAAAACTGCTACTTAACTTCTCCCAAAGAGAGAGCTTGTGGAATTACAGCCTGTCAAGGAATGAGCTAAAAGCAGCATGACACAAGCCTTATCACCTAAAGATTTTTCATTTCAAGAATATTTTGTGATTTGCCACTACTTTTTGATGATTGCATCACCATAATATGCTTGGCATGGTGCATGAGCATTATCAGAATATCAGTGTCATCTGCTATCACTATCACATGTGTGCACTCTGACAGATCTAGAGCTGTTTTTACAATATCAGTGTCTGCATCTGCATAATAAGACATGATGACCACTTATTTCTAATTCGTACCTCAACATTTTGACGAAGTTGTGTTAGTTTTGCTTGTTTCCCAAAAATTTGTCTTTTCTCGTCACAATTGGTGTGCTCTGTTCAAAGCATATTGTTACTGACTACTGCTTTGCATGTCGAATCTGTTCCACAGGCGCGTCGGAACGTTTTGAAAGTTGGGGGGGGCAAGCCCATTAGTAGAATTCGTAGGGTACATATGGGGTCTGGGACGAAGCCCCAGCCGCTGGAGGCGATTTTTGCCGAAGGCGGAAAAAATTTCACTATACTACAGTTATTTCGTCATGTTTTAACTGCACTCGGACTCTGTAAACGATGTTTTACATCAACTATCTGCGATCGAAAAACTCTAAAAATTTACGTGAAGTGGCCCGTTTTAATAAATTACAACATAATTTTTTATGTAATGACGAAGCATACAGGCAAACATATTTTTGTTTTACCCTCTTCTTTAAAAAAAAAATACTAACTGAAGGCTGTTTAGTACGTTTCATATTTAAAATTACGATATCAATTTAATCTTTAACACCATTAAACACGAAACACTACACACACACACTTACACTTTACTTTACTTTACACTTCACACTACACTACTTACACTCTAAGAGGAATAATCTTCCCACAACGCATAACGATGCGACACGATGTGAACCAAAGCCCAACTTGCGTCTGCCAATAACTATAGCAAATCATTCAAAGGGATGTTTGGATTAGACGTGAGTCCGAGTCACGTGTCCACTCTCACTGAAGTGCAAGTGAGTGACCGGCACACAATCCAAGACGGGTAGCTGGTTATAAAGATAGTCAGATTGACGGTTCAGGCACGGGGTACGTCAGCCAACCTAATATTTCTGCTATTGTTAGATTGTTTCTTCCTGGTAATGAATTGTTGACAGGATCATCCGACGTTGCTTTCCCAAAAAGTAGAGTAGAAATCTTGATTTTTTAATTTTAAAATCTGCCCCCCTATGCCCCCATGGCATGAAAGTTAGGGGGGCAATGCCCCCCTTGCCCCCCCTGTTCCGACGCCACTGCTGTTCCATATCCTTTATACTACTTGTCAAATAACCATCGAACACTACGGTCACCTTCCCGTTTTACTTTTCAATGTGTGTTTTGTATACCTGAAGTATATCATCGAATGTCCCAGAAGTGGGCCATATCAATTTATGAATCCCAGCACCACTATCAATGACGTAGTATGTATCGGTGATATGACTTACGACAGAGTCATCAGTTGGCATCATACGGTCGAAATGCTTCGTCAAAATAGATTTGCCATTCTCATGCACTGTTTCAGGGGGTCAAACAAAGAAGGAGGCCATGTCCAAAGTTCGAATTTAAAGTAATTGCTCGCATTTTCTGATTCTTTGAACCCATCAACGACAAGCACACCAACATTCTTTGAGTCATTAAACGAGGATCAATATGAACCATTTTCCCTCAATGAAGGTACCTTTTTTAAGTACCTTTTCCCTCAATGAAGGTACCTTTTTTTAAGTACCTTCATTACGACAGCTTCATCACTTGATTTCATCTTCACGTCGCTGAGAGACATAGGCACTACCATCCATTCTTGCTTGAATTTTAAACCAATGTTTTCTGCATCATCTGCAGTCACCTTACATTCACTATCTGTTTCGCCATTTACTATGTTAGTGAGCTCAGGTTAATAGGTTGTGATGATTAAGAAAATCCGTAACCGTCATTATGTCTTTTAAATCTCGGGACATTCATGCAGGGGAAAGGTCTGCATATTTTTGCTCGTCAAATCGGTGACTGTTTGTCACAGAGTTTATGGACAATGTTACAGCACTACAAGCAGGATGACTCAGAATCCAGGAAGCACGTTGACTGTCGGTCATACCTACCCCATGTGTCATTCTCAACACTCAACTTCTAAAATAATTAGCAGTGGAAACCCTGTGCCAATTCTACCTGGGCTCAGGTGGGGAAGTAAAAGGTGGTTAGAAATACTATTAAGCTTTGCAAACGCTTTTTCAGGCGCGTTGTTGGATGAGCGTAGTTTTTTTAAAACGAAAAAAGCGTAAAATTGCGATTTTCTTGAGAAACTATTTTCCGTTTCAGCTCAAATTTCACACCAATATATTATTCATAAAATTAAGGTTCTTTAAAAAAATCATCACATTCGGATAAAGCATGTAGGTGTTATAAGTCGAGAATTTTTTTTTAACGAAAAAAAAAAGCGTAAAATAACGATTTTCACGAGTTCAAATTGCACACCAATATATGAATTCATAAATTATGGTTCTGTGAAAAATGCATTAGAATAGGAGGAGGCATGTAGGTGTTATAAGTCAAAGAAATGTTTCAAAAATATAAAAAAATCGTAAAATTGCGATTTTCATAATAAAAACATTTTTCGATTGCACTCAAATTTCACACAAATTCATTAATTCCTAAAATTAAGGTTCTGTGAAAAAAATCATTAAAATCGGATAAAGCATGTAGGTGTTACAAGTCGATTTTTTTAAAAGCAAAAATCGAAAAATTGCAATTTTAATGAGAAATAATTTTTTGATTGCACTCAAAAAACGTGGCAGTTCTAAGTTCAGAGATTTCGAAGGCTTCCAGAAAATTTCATCGCAATTGGAGTGTCGGTTTAGCCCGAATCGTGTTAACAAACAGACAAAAAATGATAATAAAAAAAAATTACAGATTTTTTCTCCAGTGTAGTAAATTGAATCTTTGCTTCGCTCGCTACGCTCATCCAAAACTTCTAGTTCATAAGGTGCAGCCGACAGAAGTTCTGCACCAACCAATGGATAATAATGAATAATACAAACACTTTTAACATGGAATTCTGTTTGCTTCTCCTTTCCCGTTCCAGTCTCCTCAAGTCCCATTATAAGTATATTTCTTAATGTCAAAATGTAAGCTCTACAATTTTTTTCAAATAAATATTGTTTTGTTTGTAGTCGTTTTCTCAATAAATATGACAATCGACAAACAAATTCTGAAATTGGGAAAAGTGCAAATTTTGTGAATAAAATTCAAATTGACATTTATTCTAAAGCAAAAAACATACATAAAAACTGTGTATGTGCGAATAGGATGTTTTGTGCTCTACAATTTTGGTCCGGTACAATTTTTCGTATGAGGCACGGTTCTCGCGAAAATGATGATACTCAACAATAATACGTCATGATGGACGCCATTTTCCAATATGGCAGCAAAATGACCAACGATACAGCATTAGATTTTGAGTATGTTAAACAGGAGTGTGTCAACTTTCATTAGAGCAAAAAAACGTTTATCTTTACATTAATTCTAGCAAGGACCCATTTTTTTCCTTCCTACTATGAAAGTATAGTGGTTTCAAAACTAACTTAAATGTTTTTAAAAGTTCTTCATTAATAGTAGGCTAACTTTCAACATTAAAAATTACTGCCGCGGAAAAGTAACACGTTACCCTAAAAGTTACCAAATAACTAACGCGACGCGTCACTAGTAACCCGATACTTACAAAAAGTTACTACTGAATACTGTGCAGGATACACTTTATTAAAAAAAACATAATAGCCAATAGTGAGGTTAAGTCTTGCCTGCCCAAATTTTTGTTTGCTATTTTTTTAAGTACTCTTTGATTCAGCCAACTTTCATGAACTTTTAAGGTTTTGACCATAGGGTAACTATAACAGCCATAAGAAGTCACACTCACATAATAGTTTTTGGAGTAAACATTGTAGGTATATATAAGTGTAAGTGGTTTTATGAAAATCTATTCAGAAATTACAACATCCATCTCAATTGGACGTCGAAAAAAGCATAATTAAAACAATATTATCAAGAAAGTAAAATAAATAAGTAAGTATGAGAATGCACTGTTTCACCAACCTCTCTATGAGGAATGTGTCGGGCCAACGAGTCTTCTTCCTCCTAGCAGCAATCTTCCGGTCAAGCAGAGGCAAGATTGAGCGTCCGTCCATATGGCCGGGCGTCTCTACACCCGCTATGTCCAGCAGGGTGGGGGCCACGTCTAGGTTCAACACTATCTCGTCCACACTGCAAGCAAACACCACGGCTCAGGGCCCTTGGAGACCATCTCACCAGGGGCAAGATGGAGGTCCGTCCATGTGGCCCCCGGGGTCTCATGCCCCCTATTTTCCAGCAGGGTGGGGGCCACGTCTGGTTTTAACACTATTCGTCCAAAAGCAAAAAACACGGGCCAGCCTTTGGGGCCCTTCACCAGGGGAAAAAGGGGGCTCCGTCCTTTGGGCCCGGGGGGCTCTATCCCGCTAGCCAGGGGGTTTGGGGGGACGTCTAGGTTAAACTTTTTCCACACTGAACAAAACACCCACCTTGGGCCATCTCACCAGGGGAAGATGGAGCGTCCGTCCCGTGGGCCCGGGCCCTTTCCCTTGCCGCTTTTCCCCAGGGGTCCCTCATCAAAACACCGCCACCCCCAAACAAACCACGGGCCTGGAGCCTCCCCCAGGGCCGGGGGCGTCCTTTTCCTTGGCCGGGGGCCCCTAGTCCCCATGGGGGGCCTGGCAACAACCGCCCCTGAACAAACACAGGCCCAGCCTTGGGGCCCTTCCCGGGGGAAAAGGGTTGTCCAAGTGGGGGGCCTCTAGCCCCATCCGGGTGGGGGCCCCTTAGGGCCTACCCCGACACTCAAGAAAAAGGCTCCGCCTTGGAGCTCTCAAGGGCAAATGGGGGGGCCATTGGGGGTTCACCCCCATTGTCCAGCAGGGGCCCACGCTAGGTTAAAAAATTTTCCCCATGCCCAAAAAAACCCGGCCAGCCGGGCCCCTCCCGGGGAAGTGGGGCCCCTCCAGTCCCTCTCCCGCAGCCAGGGAGGGTGGGGGGGACTCAGGCAAATTCCCCCCCATGGCCCCGGGTCGCCCCCGAACCATTCCCGGGGGTGGGGCCCTCCAGTCCTTCTTGCCCCATGCCAGCAGGGGGGGCCCCGCTGGAAACATCTTTTACCCGCAAGAAAAAAAACCCCTGCCCGGGCCCCCCCGGGCAAAAGGAGGCCGTCCAGTCCCTTTTGCCCCATGCCCGCAGGGGGGGGCTGGAAAACCACCGCAATGAAGCCCAGGCCGCTTTAAACCCCTACCAGGGGGGGGAGCGTCCTAGTCCCCCTTTTTTGCCGCTAGCCACAGGGTGGGGGCCGACTTAAAAAAATTTGTCCAATGCAAGGGCCCGGGGGCAGCCCGGGCCCCAAAGGGGGTGGGCCGTCCATTCCCTTCCCTTCCCCCCGCCCAGGGGGGGCCCCGCTGGAAAAATCTCCCAACCCCAAAAAAACCCCGGGCCTTAGCCCCCCTTTACCGGGCAAGTAGGTTCCACCGGGCCCCCCGCCCCCATTCCCAGGGTGGGGGCCTCAGGCAAACTTTCCCCCCCTGGCCCACCCCCGGGCCCCCCACAGGGGGGGGCCCGTCCGGGGCCCCCTTTGCCCCGCACCAGCAGGTTTGGGGGCCCCAGGTTCAAATTTTTCCCCCCCCAAACCAGGCCAGCCTTTGGGCCACCCCAGGGGCAAATATCCGTCCACCGGGGCCCGCCCCTTTCCCCCGGGGGGGGGCCCGTCCGGCCCTTCTTCCCATGCAAAAAAGGGGCCCGCCCTTTGGAAACCACTCCCACAAGGGGCCCAGGGGCCGGGGTTTTCCCCTTTCCAGGGGGTGGGGCCATTTGGGCCCTTTTTCCCATGCAAACCCCGGGGGGGCCCCGGAACCCTTCCCGGGGGGAATGAAAGGGCCCCCCGGGCGCTTTCCCCTTCCCGCAGGGGGGGCCCGTTAGGCCCTTTCCCCCCATGCAAACAAAAAGGCCAGCCTTGGGAACCATCTCCGGGAATGGAGCCCCCAAGGGCCGTTAGCCCCAGCCCGGGGGGGGCCAGCGGCCCTATCCGTTTCCCGGCCCCCCGTCCTTAAAACCTCCACCGGGCAAAGGCCGCCTGGGCCCCCGCCGGGCAGGGGGGGGGCCCTCTATTCCCTTTCCCCCCGCAAACAAACAACACCCCACCTTGGGCCATTTAACCCCAAAAAAGGGGGGTCCCCTTCCCCCGGGGTTTAGCCCCCCAGTCGCGGGGGGCCCGCAGGGCAAAAAAATTTGTCCACACTAAGCAAAACCGGACCTTAAAACCCCGGGGGGGGAAATCCCCAGGGCGGGGTCCCTTGGCCCGCTATGCCCCAGGGGGGGGCCAGGGGGCCCCCTTTTCCCCCCAAAAAAAACCCCCGCCACCCCACCAAAAAGGGAAGGGGTCCGCCATGTGGCCCGGGTTTTTTTCCCCCCGGGAGGGGGGGGCCGTCTAGGGTTTAACACTTCTCGTCCACACTGCAAAAAACCCCCTTGGAGACCAACCAGGGGCAAGATGGGGCCCCCCGGGGGGGTCTCTCCCGCTATGTCCAGCGGGTGGGGGCCACGTCTAGGTTCAACACTACCTCGTCCACACTGCCCAAACAAACACCCACCGGCTCAGCCTTGGAGGACCATCTCACCCAGGGGCAAGATGGAGCGTCCGTCCATGTGGCCGGGCGTCTCTATGCCCCGCTATGTCCAGCAGGGTGGGGGCCACGTCTAGGTTCAAACACTATCTCGTCCCACCAAGCAAACAA
>JAMZAV010004439.1:0-52269 GCA_024449915.1 Sweltsa coloradensis
TTTTTATTTTAAAAAAAAAAAATACTAAATCTTATGATTGCTATTACCGAGGGTGTGGCAACTAAATAGTTTGCTAAAATGATTAGTATCAGCTATGTAGCAGTCCGTAACCGAATGAAAGTGGTCAGAGAGGGGTCGACCTTGTAAAATGTACGGAAAAAAGATATTTTCAACTTAAAAGGACTAAACACGTTTATAATTTTTTTCGTTAGAAACCTGCCCAGTGTGTAACGCATGCCACTCTTCAGGTATCTAGCTATAAAAACAATACCACGTATTTTTTGTCCTATCAAGCTGTCTTGAAATATTGTTTATTTATATAATTTTTTAAAATCTGATTTTGAGCCGTTGTTTAATTCCTGTCTATATGTATAGGTAGTAAATATTGTCGTAGGTGTTGTGTTTCTGCGTTTTGTGTATATAATTGACCGGTGCGCTCTTAATGATGGTTATCATTCAATAATAATATGCTCAAAGCGTGCATATTCTTATTGTAGTTATTGATTCATAGCAATTATTGTAATTGTTATGAATCAATAACTATAATAACCCGCTTTGAGCATATTATTATTGAATGATAGCAATTGTCGTAAAGCATTTAAGACTAGGAAAACGCTTAAGTCCCGCCGCGTTGATGGATGAGCGTAATTTTTTTTAAACAAAAAAAGCTTAAAATTGCGATTTTTTTAATAGATAATTTTTCGATTACGCTCAAATTTCACACGAATATATTAATTCATAAAATTAAAGTTCTGTGAAAAAATCATTACAATCGGATAAAGCATGTAGATGTTATAAGTCGAAGAATTGTTTTCCCTCCGTGCAGTTCTTCGTTCAGAGATTTCATAGACCTACATAAAATTTCATCGCAATTGGAGTATTGGTTTAGCCGGAATCGTGTTCACAGACACACAAAAATACAAAGAAAAAAAAGAAGAAAAAAAAAAACATTCCGGATTTTTTTCTCCAGTGTAGTGAAATGGAATCTTCGCTTCGCTCGCTACGCTCATCCAATAATTGCATATTTTGGACTAAAACTTAAAGAATAATTTGGAAAAGTTCCTGATTTTGCTCTAATTTAGCATACAAACATGACTATTGCCTTATTTTGCTACTTAATAATAAAACAGTCATATTTAGCATTATTTAGTGAAAAAAGTCATTCACGAAATTTCGGGGTCCCTACTTATTGCTTATTAAAGTTATTGATTCACAGCAATAAATTCTCGTAAAATGATTCCCCAACTGGGATTCAAACCCAGAATCTCCGGATTAACGTGCCATAGCCTTACCGCATAATAATGCCAGTGGTAACCTTTAGTTGATCATCAGACATAACTAATCTCAGCTAGGTGTATATTATTCCATACATGCTGAGATTCACAACAATGAACGGTTTTTATAACTTACCATGATCCTTCCATGGCAGTCTTGGTGAGTAATGAATCGAAACCAAACACCCGGCACAATGCTGATAGAAGAATACTGTTAAATGTTCGTAATTTTCGTTGACAGCGACAGCAGAATGGTTCTTCTCGTGACGAACACTGCAACCTTTGATTTCACGTAAGTTGGTATCGAGCACGACCAATATCAAGTCCTAGCATTTTAATACTAGTTTGGTTTAGCTTTTATCTTACGTGAAGGCCAACCGGTCTAATAAAAGATCTTTTTTTTTGTCTGCCTCGTAATACTCGTGCGACAGAATACCGAATTAGTATACAAACTGAATGCATGTAATAAACACGCTGGACCGAATGAACAAAAACCTTGATCTTACAGTTTCCTTATCCTCTAAAAAGGTGTTTGAACTGTTCGCCTCCCACCGTGGACAAGAAAAAAATCAAGATGTCAATGAACTTTTACACTAGGCCGCTTCGCGAACGTTCTTTCCAGTCGCTTTGGTGGATGAGCTTTTATTTTTGATTATTTTTGTCCAATGATTACCGTTTAGTGTTGTCATTGTTGTCGTCATTGTCATGATACGAACCTCGTTGTGCCAGCCGCGAAAAGGTGCGGGGCGGCGAGGTCATATTAGCCAATCGTTGCCCTAAAAGTACAATATTCATGAGAAATATTTCTTCGATTGTACCCAAAATCGTGGCAGGTCTAAGTTAAGAGATTTCGAAGGTCCAAATTCCCCAAATCCCTCCAAATTTCATTAAGATCGGATAAGCCGTTTTGAGTTTTGACGGTAGAATGCGAACAAACAAAAGAAAAGAAAAATCACGAGCTATTTTTTATCAGGGGAGTCAAATTGAAGTCTTCGCTATACGTTCATCCAATAATGAGCGAATTCGTCACCTTCATTAAAAATATTTAAAAAATAGTTACTGACAATCATAATATTGATACATTAAACATAATCACCAGTCATATTCCTGTATCCCTCAGACTTAAGTCCACATCCATTCATTCCCATCCATTACTACTTGATTCGATTCGATCCACATCTTATTTTTCATGCGAAGTATTTATTACAATACTGATGTTATTCGATGAAAGTTTTACATTAATGTTTATATTGTTGTATGGATATGTCCATAGTCCTACTCTGGCAGACCTGTCTCGTCATGGGTCATGGGTCATGGGACCAACTAAAAAGTGTACTATGCTGTAAATAATAATTTTAATTTTGCATCTTAAGAATATTTTTAATGTTTTTTTGTTGGTTCATTTTGTAAAATTGTAAATTTTGTAAATTTGTGTTGTATTTGTATTGAAATAGCTATATTTGTTAAATAAATGAATAATTGGATGAGCGAAGCGAAGACTTCAATTTCACTGACCTCTCAAAAAATTTAGCTCCAATTTTTTTTTGTCTGTTCGCACGCTACCGGGCAAACGGCATATGCGATCTTGATGAAAATTGGATGGGACCTTCGAAATCTCTGAACTTAGACCTGCCACGTATTTTGGTACAATCGAAGAAATATTTCTCATTAATATCGTACTTTTACCATATTTTTTTTCGATTTTTAGTGCGATATTTTCGTGACAATTGGACCGATTCATTCTGACCAAACGGGTGGGGCTACAACGTTCATATTTTACATGGACATTAAGGTAATGATGATGTATTGCTTTTTGAAAGAAAAAGTTGAAAAAGTTAGCCAGAATCCATAGAATAAAGGTTTTAATATGAGTTTTTGCGGTTTATAATAACAATAAGTAACAATAGAAACTTGACAACAATCACTTACAATGCATTCAAAAAGCACTTGGAAAGGAAAAGTGGTTCTACGCAAACTAAAAAACTTAACAAAAAGCTCATCCATCAACGCGACTAAAAAAAGCGTTCGCGAAGCGGCCACGTAATAATACTTATTATGAATATGATGTACAATTATTTATTCATACGATTGAATACACATAGGGACAAGTTACAATTATATTATGTGACGATTGCCATAAAAGGGAATATCCCCGAACACAGTGTATATGCCAACCGCATTACTTAAGTGTATTGTGTATTATTAAAGGGGTATTTAACCGCTAAACTCAAAAAATATATTTCATTCAGGCTAACTAGTTATGAATTTAGCAATTATTGGGGCCACCATGACCTCCCAAAAAATTGTCAAACATGACATTTTTCGAGCTAGGTCCCATCGGCCAAAATCTCCCATAAGAAATAACATGGGGACGATCTTTATGCCCCGTGACCTTGGAGAATTTTGATCCAAAAAAATATTGGCCATTATTGACGTACTCCACAGCCTTTTCTGTAAATTTTCTATATTTTGTTTTGTAATTTGGGCAAGTAGTTCGGTCAAAATATGCTGATTACCAAGATGAGGTGTGATTTTGGAATGCATATTTTTGCGTGTTTGAGGGTTATTTGGCACAGTTTCAAGACACGATGTTATAAAGGGCATTTTAGATTGATACTATGCTCTAGTATCTATGTGGCCCAAAAAAGAAGCAGGTTAAAGCCGATTTAGGAAATTTTTCAAAAACACCAATTTTCGCCAATTTCTGGATCAGAAAAATTAAAAAATTTGTGTTAAATCACATTAACAAGATATAATTTTTTAAACGGTCATTTAAGTGTAGTATTGGGCTATAGATCACGTGGTAAAAAATAATTTTTGTTTTTTTTAGCCCCTTTAAGGATATAAAACGTGTACACATCACATTCAAGTGTCATTTTATAGCAATTTGTAGCGTATATTTTAATCAAGTTTGAGTTAATATCAGGCAGATAACAGATAAATAACAAATAACATTGTGTTTTCTTATAGTAGGATATGCAGTGATTATAATTATTTATTATATTATAATATCATTTGTGAAATAAGTTAATTTAAAACTAACGTGGGATCATAATTTGTTTGGCAAAGCTATTTTGAATTAAACAGAACCCTCAGAAAAAGTTCACGTGACTATAAATATTTGCAAGCGCAATGAATAGATACATTAATTTACAAACATGCTTTCTGTCTCTTATAACAATGAACAGTACTGTAAACTGTGTATACTGTGTGTGTACTGAGATCCATACCCATTATCACATTATTATTAGTTTACACACAGCCATACTGTGCACCATTGTTGTTGCAAGATTTGAACTGATTGACTAAACGAAAACGTGTCACAAATTTCAAACAATTTTGTAAGACTAAAACTTAATTGCATATATGAATATTGTTGTTCGTTGCTAAGCAAGCTAGACAAGAAACAAAGCTAATATGAGTATGATGGACACACCATCACGAACATTCGTGACCGCGCACTGATGTATACAGGCCACCCAATCTGACGGAGTATCTTTGCAACGTTTGCTTCTTCCAAACTTCTACATGAAAGATTCAATTGATGCAAGCATTTTGTAGGCTGACTCCGCTACCTGCAACGAGGAAAATTTTTAATCATAATTTGGCTACGAAATTTGAAAGAAAAACATTATTGTATCTAGAGAAACGTATACGTGAAACTAGAACGTAAGAAACATCAGATAATTCGATCGCCCTTATTCTGTATTGTATTTATTGTTTTCACTATGGATTAAATTCAACAATAACAGTAAATAAAATATTAATAAAAATATTAACTCTTTTTATTTTTCAAAATATAAAATAAAATATAAACCACAACTAAAAAAAAAATACATGAAATTGTTAAAGAACAAATTAACCAACATTCATAATTATAGTTCACATTTATAATTAAGTATGCTAACATTATATTGTGGTATTTAAAAAAAACATTTTGTAACCTTATTGCGCGTTATTGAAATTGTTTGCAATTCACTAGCAAATCGCAATTTGCAAATCGCTAGGAATTGGTATTGCCGAGAGCAATAAAATATTTGTTATTATTTCATATATAAATAAAATAAATAAATAAATAATAAATTTTTATTTAGACTCTACCCACTCAGTTATATAATGATTTTCAGTGGGGGACTTTACTTTTCCCCTATAAAAAATGTAATAGTTTTAGTAAGTTTTCTTTCTATTCGTTTCATTCATTCTTTCTTTCTTTCTTTCTATTTGTTGTCTATTTTATATATTTATTAATATTTGTATTCTTATTTATACAACATTTGAACATGTTACATTATACATATAAGGTCTATAATATTTCCTGCTATGAAACATTCTCAACATTGATAATAGAATGAAATTGTTGGGGTTGGTGGTGTTTTCGAAACACAAGGTTAACCAACTTAGTGTATTTAACTTGGACACCGTATTACATTTATTATTATATTGTATAGAGGGTGACAGGTACTCACGTACTATGGGGCAAATGCTCTATCATTCTCTTATTCATGTTTATAATGTAACATGTTCAAATGTTGTATAAATAAGAATACAAATATTAATAAATATATAAAATAGACAACAAATAGAAAGAAAGAAAGAAAGAATGAATGAAACGAATAGAAAGAAAACTTACTAAAACTATTACATTTTTTATAGGGGAAAAATACTTTTATTTATTTTTACATTCCTTGCCAATATGTGCTTTACATGGTGGCAAGTACCTTAACCACCATGTATAAAAATTTGTAGTTGCATCAAAAGTATCAAAACTTAAGATCTCTTGAATCATACTCATTTGTCATGTTTCTCATTTTACATCCAAATCTAGATCCATCCTCCAAACATATCTCTTCTAAAACTTTTCACTGAGGATTCCTCAACAGCTGCAGCTGGATATGATTCCATTCCACAATTATTGCTCTATTTAGAAAATACCACTTCCCAACACCCTTCTTTTTTTAGTTTACATTTCAACTTCCAATCATGGTCTTTCCTCCCATGTATAATCCATTCCCAATTTTATTGCTAACCTCATTCCATCCCCCTATTCTTTTCGTACCAACAGGTTGCATAACCTGTTTATCCTTCTCCGTATTTTTAATGAATCCATCCTAAACCTAGCATTTCATTTACACTGTCATAAGCTCTTATTTTATTTATATATTTAACGTATTATTATTATTATTATTATTATTATTATTATTATTATTATTATTATTATTATTATTATTATTATTATTATTATTATTATTATTATTATTATTATTTTTATTATTATTATTATTATTATTATTATTATTATTATTATTAATTATTATTATTATTATTTATTTACATGCTATTAATTAATGAATAAACTATAAAAAAAGGGATGGAAAAAAAGGAAAAAGAAAAGAAAAGAAAGGAAAAGGGAAAAAAGAAAAAAAAAAGAAAAAAAAAACATTAAAAAAAGAAGAAAGAAAAGAAAAAAACCCTCCTTGCCTTGGAATCAGTTGCCTTTCTACACCTTTTTACCTTTCCTTGATTGTGTTTCTGTTCAATGAAAGGTCATCTAGTATCCTTGCATTGAAAGCATATAACATATTATATTGTATGTGGTTAAGGATTGCGAGTTACTATTGCTCTCTCGGCCACAATCTCCACCAAGGGCACGAAAGTATGCTCGAGTATTATGATCTTGCCTCGCAGTATAAATACTGGATTAGACAATAAAATTTGAAACTTTTTTCCTCTATATGGGATCTAGTTTCAGGGAAATCTAATTTAAGATATGATTTATTTATGTTTTTCTACGTATCTTGTAAAAAGTGATTAAGAGGGGTTATACATCCCTGAGACCTCAGAAAAGTGGGTAAATACATTACAAAGTGTTCAATTTCTTGAGACCAACATAAATCTATACCTCAATCAGTTCTAATGTAACACTCACGTCAGCAAAGTTTCTCAGTGAGAGAGGGTTGAGAGCAGTGGGCGTGATTTCAACAGGCACATTGGCTCGACTCATCATGATTAACATGGATAACTTGAAGGGCTTAGAAGCTTCATACCAATCACACTCGTACACGGCCCGGGCAACCGCTGAGCTCTGAAACATGGTACATCCAGCGCTTGTAACCACATAATAAATAGCACATTAGTTTAAAAATAAATATCTTGAACCTGTGATTTTACACTAAATTTTATGCTTTTTATTCATAGCTTGCGAAAATTAAGGTGTTGGAGAATTTCTTCACTAGCTACAACCAACTTATTTATTTCACTTCTTATTTGCTGGAGCATCATACCAATCTAAAATGGGCATTTAGAAAACTGTGCATTGAAACTGTGTACACTCAAACACGCAAAATTATGCGCTCCCAAATTGCACCCCTTATTGGTAATCAGCATAATATTTTGACTGAACCATTTGCCCAAATAACAGAAAGAAAACGTAGAGGATTTAAAGAAAATTATGTCGAGTACGTTAATGATGACCAACATTTTTTTAGCAAAATCCCCCAAGGTCACGGGGCATAAAGATCGTCTCCATGTTATTTCTTTGCCGATGGGACCTAGCTCTAAAATGACCGAGTTTGGACATTTGTAAGGGTGGGTCCAATATTATTTCTGTGACTTTGAAAATGTATAACTATATTTTATCCTAAATTAAATACATTTTTTGAGTTTAGAAAGTCTGTGTGTATTGTTCCTTATGCTGGATGTTTTTTTATATTTTTAATAAAAAACATGGAGAATAAGGAGCAATGCATGTACCGTTTATTGCTTAGCTCTCAAAAAGGACAAATAAATAGCATTTGATCAGATGTTGTGAGTCAATTAATTATTTTGATGAAACACGTGCATACATTCAAATGAAATGAAATGACACGTGTACCATGAAGTGTGCAATTACTGATTGATTGCGCTCATTTTATTCTGTGGAATACATCCCCAAATTTCCTAAATCCATTGGAATCATCTATTGTTCATTTCTAACATTTTGTGCTGTGTGGGCTTTGTTAAACTGTTCTATCAAGTTTTAAAACTTATAATTCACGTTTACCAATTCATTGATTTTTGTGCCTTTGTTTGGATACATACCAAGTACAATATTGTACTTGGTACATAAACAGAAACCCAGCTATAGTCTAATTCCCTATTCTCTGTTGCGACTTTGGAATCCTTCCACTATGATTCCTAAACTCACCCAACAAAATCGCTAGGAAGCTGCATTCACATTAATTAACATCCGTTTAATATCAATGTGACTATGGAGTACTATTTAAACTCCATGATGTGACAACTGAACTAGGTAGTTCAGTTGTTACATTAATATTAAGGGATGTAAATTAATCTAAATGCAGTTCCTAGCTATTTTTTGGATGAGTTTAGGAATAATAGTGGAAGGAGTCCAAACTCGCAACAGAGAATAGAGATTTAGACTATAGATGGGTTTCTATAAAAGTACAAAGTACAATATTGATCACATGGAAGTTCATTTGTCACATTAATAGGGGATGTTAATAAATCTGAATGCAGCTTCCTAGCGATTTTGTTGTATGAGTTTAGGAATTATAGTGGAAGGAGTCCAAAGTCGTAATGTACCATACATCTTTATATTCCAAAACCCTAAAAACAGCAGATTTATTTATATATATATATAATAAAAAAGAAAATTTAAAGAAATAATACATTGCGCCATGTACCCAATACTTCGATACTACTTTGAGTTAACCAAATTTCATTTGGCGAGGGTTTACTGTCATGATTTCAGATTTTATTTAAAAACAATTTAAATGTATTGTCATCTATCAAACGAATACTTTCATTGTCTATATTTAGCTTCGGCACACATATTTCTGAATTGTAGACTTGTCTTGTAATGAAGTAGGTACTGTGTTTGTACATGATCAATACATCATTTCTTAGAGTTTAGTTTGCTACTCACGTTTCGTACGAAACATACTAATTTTAAAATAATAACATACATACGATTTTAAGAGTAAAATAATGCTTTCTTACCCCTCGTGTGATGAGGTCGAAGAGAAAGTTGTACATGAAGTAGACGAAGAATATCTCAACACAAACAATCATACACATTATCTCCTTAAATGAGATCTCATCTGCCTGAAAAGTCAAATTTGGTTATCATGTAAAATGTACGTTTTAACAATTCACATATTATAGTTAATTATAATTTCATTATTCAAACCACATCGTGTGCATTAATTTCGAAAGTTATCTACGTTAAATTAATGTTTCATCGAATACAACAGTCACTATTAATTACAATTCGAAAATTAAGCAGCGACAATAAAATATATCTATTAAATTACTTATTTACTACCAAGTTTTCTTATTTCTTATTGGAACAATTAATAGCACAATAGCACAACGTAGGATTATAATACAAAATATTTATGATGTACTTATTGTTTTAATATGACACAGAAAATACAGTCTACGAAAACTTACCTTTTTAACAACTAACACAGTCACACCAAACGTCACTAGGTTGATGAAATAGAGGGCAATCAGGTTTGAGTTCAAGCAGGAACCCCAGTGATTTGACAAGCTGGAAAATAAAAATATATGTATTAACTATTAGATATTTTCCACTGCCTCCTAGATGTTCGTCGTGGCTCCTCGTTAGAAGCCACGACGAACATCTAGGAGGCAGTGATATTTTCATTACTCTGTCATTATAATTTCCTGAGAAGTAAACAAAACATTTTATTGTACAGGGGTGTGGGGTGGCTGTGGATGTACTCATTGATATCATTACATTCAAATCATAAACTGCATCATAGTGCATCTATGTAATTAGATTTATTTAGTTGTACTCCTTTGTTCTTCAATTTTTTAACTGAATAGGATAGACGTTAAATAAATTAATACAAAATAAAAATAAAAAACGATCAAGTCCAAACTTGGCAGTCAAGCTGTGTGTATGAGTCCATGATAGGGGACACAATTGCATAATAACTGACAAATACCACATTATTTTTATCTGTCAGCAGAAGTAGTTGTTTATTTAGGAATGTTTCCAATGGTGATGATTTTGTTGCTTAACGTCTCATAGTAATGCACTAAGGCTTTCGAGACGGTAAGTGGTGATAGATGACGATGACGGACTATTACAAAAAAACATGTCTTAGGCGGGTTTCAAACCCACGACCTCGTAGAGCCATACGCTTCAGACCATGCGCCCCAATCGTATGTGCCACCGCGAACCAAACAATATACAATATAAGGAACAAAATACAATAAGAAACCAACAATAAAAACAATATCATAGTTACTACTCTAGCAACAACATTTTAAATAACTTCACACTCATTGGCATCGATACAATTGTTATACGAATAAATATTATTTAAATAATTATGTTTTTAAGGGTGGCTCAAAGTATTATAATTTAAATAAAAAAAAAAACGTCTAGTATGTAATTCAAATTCAAATTATACGTATAATATTCTATGAATTTGGGAATCGTCCCTTCACTACTTGGACTACCTCAACCTATAAAATTTCATGCTATCTACCTTTCTTTTCTCTACCACTTGCAGTTGCATTTGCAACTCTTTCACAAAATGTATCATTTCATCTGTCTGTGAATGAAGTTTCGTTTGACTCTATACTTCCCAGTGAATTTAAATCACAATTAATTGTTACGTAGAAGAAGTGAATGGCAAATGAAATGCAAGTGATTCGTACGTAGAATGAATTTGAGTACCTAGGTAGAAGTAAAGCAGTGAGATGTATATGAATAGTGAATAGAAATTGCAAAGCGTGAGGTAGATCATTAGTGATGGGACAAACCTAGCGGATAGACGAATTGCAGGTGTATGCGAAGTGGATGAGACGCAAGTTAGAGCAATGCAACTTAAACATAAAGCAAACCTTATCAAACTCTGGTGAAGCTTAGCGAATCTGGCCTGTTGAAACAACATCTCGGCGTTTAGTTCCTGTTCTGAAATCTCTTCAAGCACTTCAGTTTTCTCTCTTTTAGTATCAATCCTTGACCTGCGAATCACTTTGTTTCGCTCATTTCGTTCCACATTCATGCCATGAACTTTAAACATGTTATGAGCCAGATTATCCCTGTCTTCTGCACCCCCTGGCATGTTTATTACAATGCATGGTCTGGATGGGGAGATGTTGTCACCTCTTCTATTGTTATAAGCTCCTGATACTTCATATCGCGGACGTACAACCAGCCGGCTAGCAACGTTGCCAGCCGGTACTCTCCGAAACATCACATCTTCACCAGGAACCAAACGTTGGCGCTGTCTCCTTCGCTCTCTGATCCTTCTGATTGCAATCTTTCGGATATTCCGAATCTTATGGCAGAGATTATCGAAATGTACTTTTATGTAATAACTCTCAAAAATTCCAAAAATCATTAACGAATTCGAGAGAAAGAATAAGAGACATGACGTCAACACCCACTCAAGCATGGTTAGCTCGTACGCAGGAGAAGCAAACACGTCGAACGGGTACCAGCCTCTGAAAGAAGAAGAAAATACCAACATTCCGAATTCAAAATATAACTTAACGTTTAACTTAACTGTTTGGTACGTTTAAAGAAAAACCTACAAAGAACGTGACTTGAATTGAATACTATCTTCAATGTAAAGTGCAAGTTAAAAATTCAAAATAAATCCCAATGAAATTATCACTGCCTCCTAGATGTTGCTCGTGGCTCCCAGGGTCCACTAGATACCTAACAGCTGCTGTAAGGTAACAGCAGCTTAGCATAAGTATCTAGTGGACCCTGGTGGCTCCTAACGAGGAGCCACGAGCAACATCTAGGAGGCAGTGGAAATTATTATGCAAGCATGATTTTGAAATAAGTGTCAATAGGTATAACTTTTGCACTTATTATTATATTTCGAATTTTTGCTGTAATAGCACCCCATGAAAAAAGACAATACATGGAATGAGGGTTTGAACCAGAGTCGATAAAGAAGTTTCCCCGTTGGGAAACTTCTTTATAGACTCTGGTTTGAACGTAAGTAATAACGGGAATTTTCGATTCTGTTAATGAAGTTAAATCTTACTTACTTCATGAATAATTTTCGTTTCGGCATCAAGCTAACTGCATAGGAGATTACACCAAGGGAAGCCAACGGTGTCATACACATAATGTTATATTGGTTACACCACTTATTCCAAGACTCCAATTTCTTGAGTTTATTCTTAGGGTCTGCCTCATCAATCTTCTCATCCTCATTAATAAGATGCTCAAGTCTCACTATTGCAGACTTAAAATTTTCTCTGCCAAAGAACGTAGTTTCAAACGACATGAACACTAGAGTGGTAAGCAAGAAAGTAAACGCAGTCTCAGTGATGAGTTCTCTGTTGTCTCGATGCATGTACATGTACACGGGTAAGACAACAAGTAGCTGTACGGACATTGCGACAAGTGTGGCCCAGGGGTAGGCCTTGCGGATGAAGTTAATCGCCCAGAGAAGATAGCGGTTGCTGACTATCAGCTCTGCCAGTGTGAGGCCGAAGTATTGCTCGTAAAACTCCACGCCGGGGTTGGGAACGTCCGGTAACAGACCTGAAAGCAGATATCAACAGGTGTGTTCAACTGGGGCTGAATCAGTAAAGTAGCTCATGCGTGGACGATCAGGTACGCGAAGATCAAATATAAGGGGCAAGGAGGGAGTTAAATGAAAATACATAAAACTTATCAGACCAATTATAATGGAGCAGTGGTTTTATTTTTTAAAAGAATTAAAATCAGAAAATATGTCGAACTTAGAAAATTAGGTAATAGATCTACAGGTAACAGAAAGTCTAGGTCTAGCTTCATGGAAAAGGTGCGGAAGCCGAGTAAAGCGGGAAGGAACATGGAGTGGAAACATGGAGACAAGATTGGTGGACCGGAAAAGGCCATTGATGATACGGTGCAAGAAAGACATGTCATCTACGGCGACGGTCGTTCGCCCGCAGCCAAGCGCACGCGACTGCTTACGACGACTAACTCGACCCTGTATACTCCTACCCAAGTTGGGGGTTTTTCAACTATCTGCACACGCCGCCCCGAAAGATTTACAAGCTTCAAACTCGGTATATGACCTGATATGTGGTCCATGACCTACAAAAAAAAATCAGCCCACAGAGAAAACGGTACATCTTAGAACTATGAAACTTTGACCACACTTAGATGTACCTCAGACGCAGATATATTTGCTTTCAAAACCAAAATCGTTAACAGGGACCGGAGAAAATCAACATTTTGGATAACAATCAAAACACGTAATTACTAAGGCGTGGTAATTTGTAAAACTTTAATTAAACATGCTCTTAAACATTATAAATTTTTATTCACCTAAATATTCATGCAATTTTCGTAACAAGACAACATTAACCATAGCAAATTTAATAAAAAGCCTTGTTTATTGCAAACAACAGATTGTAAACAAAAACAAAAGATGGAAGCTTTTGTTTGTAGACAATATGTTTTGAAAGGCACTGTATCTACTGCTTGCTTCATGTATCATGACAAGTTTCTTTATTTGCTTCACCCGAAATATTGAAATCTAGTTACGTATTTAGAAAGTGAATCAAACTCCTTCTAAGACGTACATCCAAGCAATTTAGATGGAAAAAAATTTCCTGCTTTCTTTGAATTATCGTTTTCTTTATACAACCACGACCCAGCATGCCTTCATACCTAAAAGCTCCACCGTCTTTAATCTCTCCTGCTTGATTAACAGATTAGCTACAAATTTTGACAATAAACTCCAAACGGACGCTATATACACAGGCTTTTCCAAAGCTTTTGATTGTGTTAGCCATAATTTTTTGTTTCATAAATTAGGTAACTTTGGCGTATCGGGGCAGCTTCTTAAAGTGTTATCCAGTCATTTGAATAATCGAAAACAATCTGTGGGAATCGATGGAATGACCTCTGACCCTGCTCTTGTTACATCTGGTGTGCCCCAAGGGTCTATCTTAGGCCCGTTACTGTTCAATATATATGTGAGTGATTTGCCTTCGTGTGTTCAAAATGCCTCCGTGTTAATGTATGCCGATGACGTGAAACTAATTTATGTAATTAATAATGCTGTCGATTGCCGATTGCTGCAATGCGATCTTGATAATCTTGTTGAATGGTGTCGTGTTTGACGTTTATACCTTAATCTCGTTAAATGCCAAGTTATATCTTTCACAAATAGAAAGAAATCTATATGTTTCAATTACTCCATAAACAATGTGCCACTGAAAATGGTTGACAGTTTATGTGATCTAGGGGTACAGATCAGCAGTGATCTATCACTCCCACATTGACAAAATGTTGCTTCGAGCATACAAAATTCTTGGTTTTCTGAAACGCACTTGCTGTAAAGAGTTCTCTAATGACGTCATCCGTAGAGTTTATATGTGTAATATGCGCCCGATATTTGAGTACGCGTGTTGTTTGGTCCCCCCATCACGTTACAAAAGATTCATTCACTTGATCGTGCGCAGCAAAGGCTTATTAAGTGGCTATGCTCTAGGAGCGGTGTGACATATTGTCATAAATAACGAATGTAACTGCTGATTGATGTTGAATCAGCGGTAGGCTTATATCTGGGGCGTAGCCGGTTTGATGTTGATTGTTACACTCACCATTTAGTGATCAGGAAAGATGAAAGGTGGTTCCAGGATGTGGATTAGAGTTAGGTTCTGTACACAATTAAACACCTGTTTCAATCTAAGAGACACACTGTATTTACTGCAATAAGACCTACTCTGGTCATCAGCTCACCCATGCACGGCTATCGTGAAACGTGGATTCATCCCTTTACTCTAATGAATTAGTTAACGTGAGCCCTAGGCTTACCCTCACCCTGAACCCTGGTATGGAGGAGTCGTTGCGGCCGTAGGACCCCCTGGATAGACGTCGACGATTGTAGCTGGACGTCGGTGGACGTCGGTGAGCGACGGCGGCCGTAGGTGTCGGTGGGCGCTGGGGAGCGTCGGCGGGCGTTCTGCGTCGGTGGGCGTCGGTGCGCGTCGGGGGGCGTTCTCGACGGTGGGCGTCGGTGGGGTTAGTGCACGACGGTGCGTGACGAGCACTCTTAACTTCGTCTCCTCAGCTTGCGATTTTCTTAGGTGATTACCCAGTATGGACTCCTAGTCCTGGTGATGATCGTATCGTTAAGGTTGGTCCTCGGATCGGCAGAAGACACCTAGTCTTCATGCAAGCCGAAATACAACTCCCCGATCCGCTCGCCCTTTGGTCACCACCAAGCCTCGAACTCATGACTCCTCGCACTCTCCCCTCCCATGAGGCTCAAGTCCATAGTCAGCACCCCCTCTCTCGTCCCCTCCTGGATTCTTCCATGTCTGGTCGCCAAACACGTGTCTTCTCCTAACTCCCACCATCGTCTTCAAGATGTAAGGTATGGAAACTCCCCCCGTGGCCTCATTAAATAATCCTTGTCAACTTGTTGAACTACGCTCGCATTCTTCCAAAAAACAACACGAACGTAACTGTTTAATTATCGTCAAACGTTTACAAATTCGTCACATTCCTATGTAAGCAACCAAAACATTCGTTGTTTACAGAGATTGCGACAGGTGACAACCATAACACCAGGCGACTGAAACCATCCTTACGGCAAAACTAGTAACAAGGGTAAACTACCCTGTTTACATGACATCCCCCGGTCCATCTTCCAAATGATCGTCTCTGATCATGTAAAAGGTAATAGCGGGCTTCTCAAGGAATGATTCCCCAAGTCGCAATCTCCATCCTCTTGCTCCAGATCTTCACTCTTCATCCTCTTAAGTCCTCGTCCGGCTTCTCCTCATCCTCTCGAAGAATCCTCGCCGACGAAATCAACCAGTTCAATTCCCCAAGCGATACGCACAAACCTCCAATACCATACCAAGGATAAGTAGCTGAAACCTAGCTGATAAAAAAAACTACAAAAAAAAACAAGAGAGAAAAAAAAAACAAATGAGAATTCCACGTTCATATCGACAACCATAGCACAGATTTACCTTTGCATACAATATGAACTAAAGAAAAAAAACTATTGACTCTACTTGACAGAAAATTTTCCTAGGCAAGCGTAACCTCTGTAGATCAGCATCTAAAACATTTCGTTTACACCTGTAAAACTCGAATTGAAACTAACACAGGCCAGGCAAGAAAAAACAAAACACAGAATATAGTAATCATTTAATTACCTGTGCATACAACACATAAAAAAACAATCACAACACATTAAAATCTACTGTCATTGCTAAGTAAATTTCATTCTTAAATCTCCTGTTTATAATTCCTCTATCAATGAAGTAAATGACAGTGTGTCCCGACAGTGTAGACGTAGTCCAGGACAATTCTCCGAGACTCGTCCGAAATATGCAGGCAAGTACTGCAGCCCCTCGTGACAAGAGTCCAAACATGTAAGAAGCAAGGCAGCCAAAAATACTAAAACAGACAAACAAACTAGAACAGAAATGTATACCAAGACATCGTAGCACATCGTACGTATTAACAGCTCTTCAATCATAACAATAACAAGGCTGACGCGACATTCCACGCCAAGACCTTGCCACTGCTTGCAAAACATTACACTCAGCATTATTACCGTTCCACTTTATTCTACTGAACTTGAAAAATCGTTACAATAATAAATAAACAAAGTTACTTGCTACTTATCAACATTTCTGCAAAGATTGAACGAATTAAATGAAATTAATCTTCTTAAATTTTCTTTAAACATTACAAATTTATAAAAACAAAATAATAATACTGACATAAAACAACATTAATTTATATAATAAATTACATAATTTCAAATTACTCAAAGTAAAACATAAACATAAATGATGCTGCCAAACTTACTTGTCACGAGAGTTAGATTAAACCCACGTATCCACGTGTCGTACCGCCATAATTAACACAAGTATGACCTCATTGCATTACAGTATGTCTCGGCTAAAACCATGGCCCAGACAGCCACACTAAGGCCCGGTATTTCAATGTCCAGTTAAAGTGGCAAGTAAATTTATCTGCCAGTTAAGTCGGATTTGGTGTATTTCCACTGCCAGTTAGCTTATCTGGAAGTTAAATTGGGTCCTAACTGGCAAGTAAACTAACTGGTGGATGAGGTGCTGGTTAAACTTTAACTGACAGATAAATGTGTGTATAAAGATGGCGGCTGGTAGAGTTTTAGGTTATGTTGATTCAGTTGATGTAGTTGAGGCTTTTTAAATTTTCTGATGATGAAGAAGACTGTAAATTTTATTAATTTTATTGAACGGCCAAGAAGGCGTAATGGATCTCGCCAACGAATCGATAATTTTACCTATTGGGATGACAGAATTTTGTATGTGGTTTTGCATATCATAACACAGTGTCTGGTACCTTCTGACAACAACAGACAGGCTTCAATCACTAGGTAGGCTTAGGCCTACATACATGTCCATTAATTGACCTAGACTTGACATAAACCTATTTCATGAGGCCTAGGCCCCAGTCCCAGTTGGCCTACTAGGCCTATCCCCTAGGCCTAGTCCTACATCTAGGCCTAGACTACACTGTAGTTTCACACGTAGCAAAAGGCCTAGCCCTGGGTCCAAGTAGTATATTAATAAGGTCTAGGCAAAGGCCTAGGCCCCAGTCCTACTTTGTAGCTAGGCCTAGGCCTTAATGCCACATAAGGCCATAAGGCTGGCTAGGGTAGCCTACAGTCAAAGGTACAGTAAAATAAATTAGATTTCAAGCTTTGCCAGGGTTTCTTTATTTACCTACTTTACCTACCTCACAGTTTAGATCTGATTCTAGGGTCTAAACTTCATAACATGTTTTAGATACAATGCTTTTTTATTACAGCAGGCTATTTTTCTAAATAACTTCATTCTTCCAAGAGTTGATTTGTATGAAAATTTAATGGATGAAAAAATCACTCTTGATGTCTTTTCTATTCTTTGTCCATTGTAATTAATAATAATTGGTAATTTGGGAGTAGCCTAGCCTAGGCCTAGACAACTGTCACGAGACGAAAAGTAAACACGGTAAACATAACCTATATTCGTTTCACAGCCTTGTAATGGCAATTCTATTCGAAACCACACATTTACCCGGCTGTAAAATAGGCTCTGTTATGATGTGAA
This sequence comes from Sweltsa coloradensis, assembly GCA_024449915.1. NCBI lineage: Eukaryota > Metazoa > Arthropoda > Insecta > Plecoptera > Chloroperlidae > Sweltsa > Sweltsa coloradensis. The sequence goes on from JAMZAV010004439.1 coordinate 18,378, forward strand.
GCTCTTGAACCAATCACAGCTCGGGGGAGGTCCTCAGTAGCTGACTGCCAAGTAAAATGTAATTGAAATACACAAAAATGGTAACTGGCAGTTATAAGTGGTTGTTAAATTTAACTGCCAAGTAGTTACTAGCCAGATTAACTGGACATTGGAATACCGGGCCTAAGGCCCGGTATTTCAATGTCCAGTTAAAGTGGCAAGTAAATTTATCTGCCAGTTAAGTCGGATTTGGTGTATTTCCACTGCCAGTTAGCTTATCTGGAAGTTAAATTGGGTCCTAACTGGCAAGTAAACTAACTGGTGGATGAGGTGCTGGTTAAACTTTAACTGACAGATAAATGTGTGTATAAAGATGGCGGCTGGTAGAGTTTAAGGTTATGTTGGTTCAGTTGATGTAGTTGAGGCTTTTTAAATTTTTTGATGAAGAAGAAGACTGTAAATTTTATTAATTTTATTGAACGGCCAAGAAGGCGTAATGGATCTCGCCAACGAATCGATAATTTTACCTATTGGGATGACAGAATTTTGTATGTGGTTTTGCATATCATAACACAGTGTCTGGTACCTTCTGACAACAACAGACAGGCTTCAATCACTAGGTAGGCCTAGGCCTACATACATGTCCATTTATTGACCTAGACTTGACATAAACCTATTTCATGAGGCCTAGGCCCCAGTCCAGTTAGCCTACTAGGCCCCTAGGCCTATCCCCTAGGCCTAGTCCTACATCTAGGCCTAGACTACACTGTAGTTTCACACGTAGCAAAAGTCCTAGCCCTGGGTCCAAGTAGTATATTAATAAGGTCTAGGCCAAGGCCTAGGCCCCAGTCCTAGTTTGTAGCTAGGCATAGGCCCGAATGCCACATAAGGCCATAAGGCTTGCTAGGGTAGCCTACAGTCAAAGGTACAGTAAAATAAATTAGATTTCAAGCTTTGCCAGGGTTTCTTTATTTACCTACTCTACCTACCTCACAGTTTAGATCTGATTCTAGGGTCTAAACTTCATAACATGTTTTAGATACAATGCTTTTTTATTACAGCAGGCTATTTTTCTAAATAACTTCATTCTTCCAAGAGTTGATTTGTATGAAAATTTAATGGATGAAAAAATCACTCTTGATGTCTTTTCTATTCTTTGTCCATTGTAATTAATAATAATTGGTAATTTGGGAGTAGCCTAGCCTAGGCCTAGACAACTGTCACGAGACGAAAAGTAAACACGGTAAACATAACCTATATTCGTTTCACAGCCTTGCAATGGCAATTCTATTCAAAACCACACATTTACCCGGCTGTAAAATAGGCTCTGTTATGATGTGAAGCACTTGAACCAATCACAGCTCGGGGGAGGTCCTCAGTAGCTGACTGCCAAGTAAAATGTAATTGAAATACACAAAAATGGTAACTGGCAGTTATAAGTGGTTGTTAAATTTAACTGCCAAGTAGTTACTAGCCAGATTAACTGGACATTGAAATACCGGGCCTAAGAAATGAAAACATCCAGAAACAAAAGCACAACTCGGTTGTGTTCACTTTTAATTAATTTAAACATTTTGTTATCCATCTGCTCACTACAATTTATCCATTTTCAAAACAATAATAGAAATCAACGCAAAATAAACAACACAGCACAATTTAAAGTTCAAACTCAGACTATGATGATACCAACCGAAGCTACAAAATAAGCCAGTAACCTACCTCTTTCTAACCAAACCAGCGCTTCACACCTTTGACTATAAAGAAAAATAAATAGACAAACAAAATACAACATATTATATTTGTACGAAAAATAAACCTAGTTGATCAACGACGTCACGCAAGCTGAAGGCGAATAATAAAAACTAACTTATTCTAAACCGTAAAACTATCCATCAGGACACCCCCAAGAATAAAACACCACGAAGTACCAACCCTTAGCCAACCACCAACAAATCTAGGGTCTATAGCCCCCACTTTGTTACATACATTACCACCTACTGACTCACGCTTCACCTGACAACATCAAATAGCAGAGACAAAACTGGGCAATGACAGAGACCCAAATGGACTGACGCCCATGCCAAAATTCCACAAACAGTAGTTACCACCAGTATAAACAAGTATACCGGTACCCCATCTGTGTGACCTATGACGTAAGCATGTCCACCTAGAACGTACTATTACACTGCGACCTTAAGTTGTTTCCCCAGCCAGAGAAAAAAAACTACAATTATCTTAGCCAGGTACGATGCAGTCCATCCCAATAAAATCTAGATTTCACCTTATTCAACGTTTTATGGTATCCCAGGTGTCCCCCAGTAGACGGGTTATCATGAACGCTCAACATCACCTCCCTCTTGAGACCATCAGGCACCACCAATAGTTTTGTCACGCCCCCTGGTGTAAAATTTTTCTTGTACAAAACATCATTCTCCAGAACATAACTTCTAGTCTTCCTAGCCATCTGACTAGTAGCTCCATCCGGATTCCTCATTGCATCCAATAACTCCACCAACTTTGCATCCCCTGCTTGAGACCGAGCAATGTCCACAAGCTGCACTGCAGTAGTTAAAATCTCAAGATCGTCTTCAAGACTACCATCAGGTTCGGGCGCATCGTCAGAGATCAATCGTGATAAGCAGTCAGCATCGAGATGACAGGACCCTGCCTTATACAAAATCTCCATGTCAAAATCCATCAGAAAAATACTCCATCTAGCAAGCCTGCCATTCCTCTCACAGTGTTTCCTCAGAAAACACAAACTGTGATGATCGGGTATAACTTGAAATCGTTTCCCCCAAAGAAAGTGTCTAAAGTGCTTCACCCCATACACCACCGCCAGTCACTCGATTTCCGTGATACTGTAATTTGCCTCACACTTGGACAACTTCCTACTAGCATAACCAATTGGGTGCCAATTTCCTTCAAACTTCTGTAAAATAATAACACCAAGCCCCTCCTTAGACGCATCTGTTCGCAGCTGAGTAGGTGCTTCCCCAGAGTAATGTCTTAACACCGGGGCAGATACCAATTTGAGCTGCAGAGTACGGAAGGCTGTCTCCTGAGCCTCACCCTACACAAATTTAACTTTCTTCTTAATCAGATCCGTCAGCGGGCTAGCTATCATAGAGAAGCCCTCTATAAACTTCCTGAAGAACCCACAAAGGCCAATGAAACTTCGAACCTGCTTAAGCTTTGAGGGGATAGGAAACTTCTGAATAGCAGCCACAGTCTCAGGATTCGGCTTCAACCCCTCAGCATTAACAATATGTCCTAAGATCTTAATTTCCTCATACCCAAAGAAACACTTCGATGGATTCAAAGTCATATTAGCCTTGCGAAACCTCTCCAAAACTACCCTTAGCTTCATCAAATGATCGGCCAAAGACCGGCCATTGATCAAAATGTCATCTAAATAGATTAAACAATGAGTATATTTTAGACCAGCCAACACCTTATCAACCGCCCTCTAGAAAAGCGCAGGCGCGGTCTTTACCCCGAATGCTAAACGTTGGAAGCTAAATAAACCAAGGAAAGTTGAAAAAGAACATATCTCCTGCGCCCTAGGAGTCAGCCCAAGTTGCCAAAAACCACTATTCATATCAACGCTGCTAAAAACCGCTGACTGAGCAAGACTACCCAATAAATCTTCCGCATTCGCGGCAAGATAGCTGTCACTCTTAATCAACAAATTAACCACCCGAAAATCAACCACAAGGCGCATCTGACCATTCTTCTTCTTTACCAAGATGATAGGACTACTCCACTCCGAATTCGATGGCCTAATGATGCCAGCTTTCAACATGTCCCAAATGTGAATCTCTACCGCATCTTTCTCTCCCTGGCTCATGCGATAAGGTTGCATATGGACTGGTTTAGCACCCTCCAAAAGCTCTATATCACAATCACCAATGTTAGCCCTCCCGATGATTGTGGGGTCCCAAGAGAAAACGTCATGAAAATCAAACAGAAGTTCGAGCAACAATCTCCTGTCCTCCTCGGGCAAGAGTTTGTTTACATCTAACGTACGGATATCCTCCCACTTGTCTCTCGGTGCCGGCTCAGTAGAAACTGCATCTTCCCCCACCACCAGCACTTGTTGTGTCGCCAGTCTGTCTGCGGCAGTCTTCTCGGAATTCACCATGGCCGCCTCGCTCCCGACCGACTCAGATAACACCTCTGTGTTGATTACCTCAGCTGGTGTCAATGCGCCCAGCACGGACCCACAGTAAACAGTCACTGGCAGCGTTGTCATATTTGTCACAGGCCACTCGCCGGCCTTGACAACAGAGAAGAACATGGGCAACATAAGTATACCTCTTTGTTCTAACCAGGCGACCCTAGGTTCGAGGACCCAATTATCCGTCAACACGGGACCTCCCTTCACTGAGAATGAAATGTTACACGTACACCCTGGTAGAATAACAACTTCACTATCAGCCACCACTGTTGGACCAGCCTCCTCCTGCAGATCAATATTAAGTAGATAATTATCTGAATATCCCCCGTCCTCTGGCACAGTTAAATAAACAGCAGATTCATCCGAGACATCATCGACCCCGTCAGACAAGATGTTGCTTCTAATGTTCATGTGAACATGATTATTTCCGTCACAACTGCCATGAACATATTCGTGAACAGCTATATCATCCTGAACTGTACAATGAACAACAGTATCTTCCCGAACAGTATCACACACAACACATAACTCTTGAACAGTTTCATGCACACTAGAGCTCACACGCACATCCCCGTGTTGAACTGTGACATCACTTACGACATCGCGTTGAACTATGTTGTCCTGACTGCCCCCGAGATGAACACCGTTCTCTCGAGCGTCCTCGTGTTGAACTATGTTGTCCCGACTGCCCTCGAGATGAACACCGTTCTCCCGAGCGTCCTCGTGTTGAACTATTTTGAACCGATAATCCCCAAGCTGAAAGTCGTCAATGGCGACATGAACCATGCTATGTACATCCTCATAATGAACACGATTCCCGTGAACACACCCTTGACGACCACTTCCAATCCCTTGGGAATTACTACGATCTAATGAACCAAAAGAAATACTCACTTCCCGTTCATCAGAACGCATAGACACCTTATAATCACGATAATCGATAACAACACCCTTATTAAACGCAGAAGTCATAACCTAAAAGACAGTCTACTGACAAACCCTCCACAACAATAAAATTCACTAAAAACACCACATTGTTTACATTAGTTCTATTCCACAAACCTGGACAACTATTGTCAAAACCGAATTATTATAGATCTACCAACACCACAAAAGCCCTGGAAAAATCGGACGAGTCGAAGTTGTCTTGAATGAGGGCGAAGAGCGCATACGCGCGTACCGCGAGTGATCGGCAGAGGTGCTGGAGCGGCGAGGTCATCGCTCCCGCCGTATGCCGTAAGGAGATGTGTTCCTCACGGCAGCCGGCTAGAACTGAGCCGTACGGCGCCCGTATCTACGGAGCTCCCCTAAAACCGAGAATGAACTTGGCCCGGAGGCGCGCGACGTAATGGCGCGGGCCACAGTGGTCTTGGTACATCTATAGCAGTTTTCAATAGCAAGTTTCTAACAGGACGACACTCGAGGTGCCGCACTAAATCAGCATTAATACAGGAAAACGCCAGCCCCAGAATCGACTAGACTTGAAAAACCACCCCGGCTAGACTAACCGGTATCCTCAAACTACCCCCAGTCGGTACAACCACAATATCTATTACATCATTCGGCCCAGTTTGTGAATCCACAATAGAACTAGATGAATCATTTCCTTAGCGCCCTCAGAAGTCACCTCCTTGATCTGCGACCCCTCTGGCTCGGGAAACTACACTTAACTCACCAAGGCATAAAAAACATATGCCCCAAAACTTGGTTCTACGGCGCCGCCCCCGAAACGACCTAGCACTGTCATTATCTGCCGAGACTATTCCTACAGTTACCGAACCAGCCTCGAGGTCTGGCAACCCTAGCAGTTTTCCGAACCATTGCCTGATGTAGGCGCAGAAGCCGGGAGAGCTAAGGCAGGTCTGCCAGGCCCCGCTCCCTACACCTGCTTTGTCCTGCAACCTCTTTCAACTTCTGACAGTTTTTATAATATGTCCCGCTTTTCCGGCAAAAGAAACAGACAACCCGACCCGCAGAGTAACGCGGACTAGGCTGTTGGCCAAAAACGTTGGTACACCCCTCTTTCAGAAACATACCCCTGTCTACCACCCCAGCCATCTTGCGGGCAACCGGGTGTCATTCAGAAGCATGGGGTGTTTGGCTTGCTGCATTTGGAAATTCCCCTGACTGAAATTATCGTTCTGTGGACCCGGAGAAGAACCTTGTTGGCCTACACCACTGCGTAGCTTTTTTCCCTTTCCCTGTTCCCCCTTAAACTCCTGGAACTCACGAGACATAGACGCAACATCTCGACCAGAACACCCAAATTTTGGGCAGACCTTTCCTCTTTCTCCTGTCCCAACCTTTGACCTCACCGTAGCAATCAAATGCTCCTCTTCAGACTGGGCCGGCATACCCGCAGCTCCTCAATGCGTCTAAGCTCCTTTTAACAAATCATCCAAATTTTTCAAATTTTGTTTTGCCTAGTCCCACTGCCAAACCTGGTCTCAACCCCTTTTATCACCCATTTAACCCTTTCTTCTATGGGCCCATTGCTGGTTTAATCTTAGTACAAAGAATATCTCTTTCATACGCATACTCCGTTGCCGGTTCCCCCTTCGCTGAACTCTAGAGATCATCACAGCTGTCCAATGCTGAAATAACATCCAACTAACACCCCAAATTTTGAATAAAAAAAGCTTTCAGACTATTCCATTCCAATTTAGGTCGTGTCCCATCGGCCCCCAACGTGCGTTAATTGATGACGAGACCTCACAGATAAATACCAATGAAGTTGACCACTTTCTAAAAACATCCCCAAACTATTCACCTTCTTTTCATCCGTCCACCCGTTTGACGTCGCGGCCATGTCATACGTCTCATCCACTGCTCCGCATCATCCTTGCCACGCCTAAACCTATGAGGCATCATTGACGAACATATTGCCTTCAGAAACAGGCGAACTATCACGATCAGCCATAGAAAATACTACAGACACTGTCACTTCCGAACTGTCTTCGCTAGAACTGTCACTATCACTAAAACCGGCAAAGGCACGCGTACCTCCTCGTCTAGTCTCAATCCCGACTCTTGTTCCCTTGCCCACTGTAATAAACGTTCAAAAAAGGTGTAGATCTAGAGTTCTTTTTGTTCGGCTGCTTGAGACCACGTAAAAGAGCTCTCAGCGACCTATCACTAGGTTTGGGTGCCCCACTCATAAACAACACCCTACCATTTGGTCCAAAATAACCAGATACGGAAACATAAATAAAACCGCACGACGTCTAAGATAATAACGAGAAAAAAAAACAAGTTTTTCAAAATCCAAACAAAAGAACAACCAAAATTTTATTTTTAAAACAAATTTCCATATGTTCATAAAATAAATAATTTAAATTAGACATAACTTAAATTTCACCACCAAAACTACCCCTTCCCCTAAAAGAACGCAGCCGCTAAAGATAAAATTAATGTAGTCCTCTAAACATAGAAACCTTAGAGTGTGCAACATAAACCATCTTGCCTAGCCCAGCTAAAGAAAACTTTATAGAACATTAGAACTCGTCCGTAGTTTCCTTATCTACGCTTCAACTGGACTTTCAACAGCCGGCTCGCTAGCAAGAGTTATGTAACACAGCATTGCCATAACGAACACATTCTTAGACTCTGCAATTCAGCTCAACATTCATAATAATCAATTATGCAAACGCCAACAAAAATAAATAACACCTAGACGGGACCCATTTAATAAATTTTAATTACCTAGTAATTAAAAATCAACACATTCTAATCAATCCATTGTTAACCCATTCAACAATCAAACTAATTACCAAGTAATTAACCATTCTTAACCCTTCACCACACACTAGAGACACACCAAATCAGATCGGCGCCTGCACCATGTCATAAATAACGAATGTAACTGCTGATTGATGTTGAATCAGCGGTAGGCTTATATCTGGGGCGTAGCCTGTTTGATGTTGGTTGTTACATTCACCATTAAGTGACCAGGAAAGCTGATAGGTGGTTCCAGGATGTGGATTAGAGTTAGGTTCTGAACACAATTAAACACCTGATTCAACCTAAGAGACACACTGTATTTGCTGCAATAAGACCTACTCTGGTCATCAGCTCACCCATGCACGGCTATCGTGGAACGTGGATTCATCCCTTTACTCTAAGTATAATTAGTTAACGTGAGCCCTAGGCTTACCCTCACCCTGAACCCCGGTATGGAGGAGTCGTTGCGGCCGTAGGACCCCCTGGATAGACGTCGACGGTTGTAGCTGGACGTCGGTGGACGTCGATGAGCGACGGCGGCCGTAGGTGTCGGTGGGCGCCGGGGAGCGTCGGCGGGCGTTCTCGTCGGTGGGCGTCGGTGCGCGTCGGGGGGCGTTCTCGACGGTGGGCGTCGGTGGGGTTAGTGCACGACGGTGCGTGACGAGCACTCTTAACATCGTCTCCTCAGCTTGCGATTCTCTTAGGTGATCTCACTCAGTATGGACACCTAGTCCTGGTGATGATCGAATCGTTTGGGTTCGTCCTCGGGTCGGCAGAAGACACCTAGTCTTCATGCAAGCCGAAATACAACTCCCTGATCCGCTCGCCCTTTGGTCACCACCAAGCCTCGAACCCTCGACTCTCCCCTCCCATGAGGCTCAAGTCCATAGTCAGCACCCCCTCTCTCGTCCCCTCCTGGATTCTTCCATGTCTGGTCGCCAAACACGTGTCTTCTCCTAACTCCCACCATCGTCTTCAAGATGTAAGGTATGGAAACTCCCCTCCTGGCCTCATTAAATAATCCTTGTCAACTTGTTGAACTACGTTCGCATTCTTCCAAAAATCAACACGAACGTAACTGTTTAATTATCGTCAAACGTTTACAAAGTCGCCACATTCCTATGTATGCAACCAAAACATTTGTTGTTTACAGAGATTGCGACAGGTGACAACCATAACACCAGGCGACTGAAACCATCCTTATGGCAAAACTAGTAACAAGGGTAAACTACCCTGTTTACATGACAATATCACAGAGATGTAATTAGATTTATTTAGTTGTCCTCCTTTGTAAATCAGTTTTTATAACTGAATAGGATAGACGTTAAATAATAAATAAATAAATAAATAAATAAATAAATAAAATCTTTGCAATGATGCCCACTTACAAGCCCTTGACGCAAGACGTAAAATGTTAGATGTCGTTGCGTTTAAAAAATTGTATGTGGTGAGGTAGATTGCCCAGAGTTGCTTGAGGCTATTCCTCTTAATGTTCCAGCCAGACGTTTTCGCTATACTTCACTTTTTTACCCCCCAGCTGCTAGGTTAGATACCTTGAAATATTACCCCATTTGGACTCCATTTATCCCTAGAGTTATTGGCATCTGTAACAGTACACAACTTTCAAATGTATATATCTTCAATGACAATGCTCATACTATCAAGGGAAAATGTAGGCTCTCTTATATGTAGACCACTGCTACGTGCTACTTATGAAGAGTATGAACTTGTATTTCGTTTACTTTCTGTCTTACATGTACATATAATTCTACATAATTTACTTTTAATCATATCTCTTTATATTTAAATAATCATGTCTTTACAAATTATAAATTTCTGTAACCCTTAAGGTTATTTTATACTTTTAAAGTTAAAATTATCATAATAATTTGTGTGATTCCTTCATGTTTACTATTATATTTTATGTTTTTTCTGAATTTTATTGAAAAGTATATGCCTGTTGTTGAATATATAAATAATAATAATAATAATCATTAGCACAAATATCAATCTTGGAAATTTAGGTAGGTAGGTAGTAGGAACAGGAAAGAATATAATGTTTATTAAAACACTGTGCGTGTGACTTTGGAAAGTTTTTAACCACACAGTCTATCCTAAAGTGTTTACTTACCCTGCACATACATGCACTTCGTAGTTAGCTGCATGACCCGCCCCTGAACGTAGAGGGGCGTGTCAAGGTCTTCCATGGTGTCGTCTTGTACTTTTTCCTCCCCCTTACCGGGGAACAACTTGCGCCACATCGTGTCTTCTGCACGAATGAATATATCATCGACAGCGCCACCACCATTGTGCGAAGTCGATCGATTGTCGCTCAAACTTTGACGAAACAAACTAACTAAATGTAATTTCAGATATTTTTACGTATGCTATTTGAAAATACGAAACAAGTTTTTACACAACTTTTTGAGGGGTGGTGTCTAAAAAATAGGTGTTGTAATAATAGCTAAAACCAACCTATAATCTGAAGAATTCCATGTACTTATTTATGTACGGTTTCGAAATTATTTTAGACAAATACATGAGAATTAAAAAAGTAATACACGCGTATATCGCTTTTTCACTAAGAAAGACGAACAGCATCAATGGATGAGATCGGTGAGCAATAGAATAAGTTAATAATCAATTGTGCTCAATTTATGTTTGAGATCATATTAAAAAGTAAGAACTGAGAATAGCTTACATTTTGCTCGAGTTAATCAAACGCTGTCTTTAAAATATCGTGATTTAAAATATAATTACTTTTAATCTTATTTGAAACATATTATTAAAACTTATCTCATATCATTAAAAACGTGTTTCAAATTTATGTCTTGTTATCAATTTCAGGTACTGGTAAACTGCGTTTTAAAAGAGAGCCAGTACGTATAGTTTTTTAAAGTTTTAACATTGATAATAATGTGAAGTAATTTAATTTTGCCAGTAAGTGAAGTTTATATTGCTAATAATGTTGCTTAATGTTGCTAATAATGTTATGTATTATTATTATTTTTTATAACTTAATGTTTGAACCAATGTTTATTTAGTTTATAATAATATTGATTTTAGAGAGTAGTTTAGTTAAGACTGGAGGCAAGTCACTGTGTTAAGGGGCCTCGCTCTAATCTTGCTTCCAGCAATATGTAGGGTCTATGTTGTCAAAATGAACTTTACATATTGGAAATAAAATAATTATAATTAAGACATCATTTACGTACATTAACGTCATATTTAAGAATAGGTTTTATATTCAAGAACAAAACAATCCGTGGTAATTTCTACTACAAATGTAATACTGTTCTGAGGGGAGGTGAACTAAAAGATAATTTTGTCGACTTGATTAATTAATGTTATATTTAATAATACCAGTTTAAAAAATACAAAAAAGAAAAAAAACTGATGAAAAAAACATTGAGCATTGGTACATAAAATGTGCTTACTGACGCAATGTGTTATAAATTAGCCAAAACTAAATAAAATCCAATTTAATTTTATATCTTAAAAAGTCTAAAGTATGTGCTCAATCGATGAAATGGACCATTTAGAAAAAAGGTCAACGAAACTTGTATCGAGAGACATAATATGATAGTCGCAAATAACAAGGATCGTCCTCTAGCTTTTTAAAGTAACTTTGTGACAAAGTCGTTCACATTCAGTTGTTTTAAACTGTTTCCAGTCTGTCATTACCATCTGATTATTCTCGCCACTTACACGGGCGTTGCCTCTAATGCAACTTGATGACCGGACGGTTATTTTCTCACCGTTCTGAAGGCCAAAGTGGTTGAAACCGAAGAGTCAAGGTTGTTTATGTAAAAGCTTATGTTCCTAGAAAGAAGTTATATCAACTCGTCCAATTATTTCATACGCGTTAACATATTATAATTAAGACACATTACGTAATAACTTTATATTATTTTGGCTGGTACACAAACTTCAATCACAATAGTATTTTGACTATGAAAATCAAGTAGCAATAATATTTATTTCAATTATACAGTTATACAGTTATTATGCAGTTAATAGTAGGTAACAGCACAGATAATAGAGTACATAACAGTTTTCACCGTTCAGTCAATTTTACAAAAGTACAAAGTTATTAAACGTAATGAAATTTACAAAATAGAATAGTAATACTGGACGTACCTACTAATTAAATGAAAATAAAATAAAATAATAATAAATGGAAATAAATGAAAAAAAAAAAAAACAGTAAAATTAATAACTTTGGTGGAGGTGCCGGGTCCCTTGAAGAACAACTACCAATACACTAGTGGACATTCACTTGAACGTTGCATGTTAAAAAATATATCAAAATGTTCAAAGATACGTTTAGGTTGTGTAATATAATATTATGCTCTAACCCTTTCATGGGCCGTGGGAGAAGTAATCTTTCCACCAGACATTTCGTACTGCGTGGGTCCAGGGAAGTATGATTCCCACCGTTAGCATGTGCAGCTATCATAAGTATACTCGTGGAACTCGAAAAAAAAAATGTTGTACGGCAGTTCGGTCGGTCAAAAACGTTCCCTATAACAATGATTACGAATTTAGACGTTGTTCTTGTGTTCTTATGTGTGCGAGTGAATATATCGAAATTATCATAACTAGGAAACGCTCTGTTGGACGCGTTGATAAGCGAGCACGTGCTATATAATTTGTTGATGGTCTAAATTTCAACCTGATCAGAATCTTCGTGCAACCGGTACCATGAGCCAAAAAAAGCTCCGACTTTTCGTTGCCATGGCAACGGTACTTTGTTATAATGTAATTTCCATCTACACTAATTATCGGATCAAAATACAATTAACATATTCGTGACCGGACGGACATTCTAAATGATTTGGCCACCTCAGATTTTGTCGCCATTTAGTTTTAAAAAAAAAACTTTCGATTAACTTAAATGTAACTTTGTAACTTTTTGAACGATTTTGCCACAAAACTAATGGCATTCAATCCAGATCGAAGCTTGCGGATGGTCCAAATTTTAACTCGATCCGAACCTCCGTTCGACCGCTATCATGAGCCAAAAAGGCTCTAGCTTCGTGCTTATACTTTCCGTTGCCATGGTAACGGTACTTTGTTATAATGTAATTTCCATCTACACTAATCAGATCAAAATATAATTTACATATTCGTGACCGGACGGACATTCTAAATGATTTGGCCACCTCAGATGTTGTCGCCGTTAAGTATGAAAAAAAAACTTTCGGTTAATTTTAATGTAACTTCTTAACTTTTAGAACGATTTTGCCACAAAACTAATGGCATTCAATCGAGAACGAAGATTGCGGATGGTCCAAATTTCAACTCGATCCGAGCTCCCGTCCGAACGTTATGGCGAAACATACAAAAAAAAACAAAAAGAAAACAGTGACTATTTTTTCCGTCAGAGTCAAATGGAAACGCTCGCTTCGATCGCTTAAAATACAGTAATTTCTCTATGGGAGATGAAAGTTTATAATAAATCACAATTTTCTACTTATTTTTTTTTACAAAATTTGATTTTTAGTTTATAAAAAAATATAATATATATGTGCTAAATATATATAAATATTGTTAATTTTCCCCTTTTCGCGGGCGGTGGGAATATGTTTTCCCCCACTTTTTGGGGGTAACGCAAGAAAAAGGGTTTCCTTTTCTTTATTGGAGTCATCATTATTGTTAGTCTTCAAAGTCAAAACTCAAATTTAACCACTGGAAATATTTTGCCCATGACAATGTTAAGACGCGAGATTCTTACTTTGGATAGTCGTCATTCGATACCACACACCGGCAATCCAGATTGAAGTTATTTTTAATGTAAAAGATAATGCTGTGTTTGTGACATAAATAAATTGGGATGTTTTCTTCCTTTCTTAAACTAATTGTGTGTTATTTTATTTTATTTTATTTATTTTATTTTATTTATTTATTTATTTATTTATTTGTTTAACGTCTATCCTATTCAGTTAAAAACTGATTTACAAAGGAGGACAACTAAATAAATCTAATTAGATGCAGACACAACAATGAACTACAGTTTAGTAAATATTTGAAATAGTAACATTATAACAAAAATGCATTAAAACACAACAATTTTGATCACAAATAAAAAAGATATTAAATGCAATTAATTAATGAATCAAATATAAAAAAGGTGTAGAAAAAAAAGAAAAAAGGAAAAGAAGAAAGAAAGAAGAAAAAAGAAAGAAAAAAGAAAAGAAAAACGAAAGAATGAAAAAAAAGAAAGAAGAAGAAAAAAAAGAAAAAAAAAAAGAAAAACTGAGTAATAAGACGATCCCACTCAAACGAATTTGAGGTTTGCCAAAAATCAAGAACAGCAAATCAAGGAGTAATCTAATAAAGAAAAAGGAAACCCTTTTTCATGCGTTACCCCCAAAAAGTGGTGGGAAAACATATTTCCCACCGCCCACGAAAAGGTGAAAATTAACAATATTTATATATATTTAGCACATATATTATTATATTTTTTTATAAACTAAAATCAAATTTTGTAAAAAAAAAAAAAAATAGAAAATAGTGATTTATTATTCTTTCCAATTCAAATGTTGTTTGATTATATAATTTTGATGTTGTATGTTTTTATAATGGTGAACTTTATATTTTGATGTGCGTAATGTTATAAGTTAGGCCTATAATGTTAGATGGGCCTACTATGTATTGTGGGTCTATTTTGGCCTACTATCGTCGTGTTTTATATAGTTTTTGATTATCTACTTTTATTTGAACTTGCTACATAAATGTTAATTTTAATTTCCTACTTTAATAATATAAATTTTATTATATTATTTAATATTTAGGGATATCACACACAATTCTGTGTTTAAGGGCTATGCTCGTTGTGATCTTCCTAATGATTGTACACATATAATAAATAAATAAATAAATAAATAAATAAATAATAATAAATAAATAAATAAATAAATAAAATTTCGCGGAAGAAACTACCGAACGCAAATCTTCATTCTTCTGTTCAAATCTTGATAACAATTTAGTAAACAATTTAGTAAAAGATCTTGACAATAATAAATAATTATATCAGACATATAATTATTTGAAATTGTTCGTCAAACACTGATCACAGCAATGATACAGGACACCTAAACTCAAATTTTCAGCTCAACCAGTAGACAGCAACCAGACAATCTAGGCAAAAAAATATCATTGAAAATATATTGATACATCATAATCAAAGCAATAATGAAACAAACAAAGAGAATAGCAAAAAAACATAAATAAGAACTAAAGATAAATTAACATTACACAAACACAGACAATGAACCACAAATAAATAGTAAAAATCAATTATTCTTTTCTCTTTGATTCATTATCATTGCTTCAATTTTACTTTTAAACTGTACGATTCCTATCTCAGTAATCTGACTTCTAATATCATAAGAAATTGAATTCCAAAAGGAAACACCTCTGTACAAAAATGACTTTCTAAATGATTCAGAAGTTAATCTAGGAACTTGCAATGAGTTCATTAGCATAGAATTTCTATCACGACTTACAATTTGAAAAATATTAGGCAGAATACCTAAATACATACCTTTAAATACCTTGTTGATAGCACTAGAATCTTATTGTCTCCAAACAATACATACACCCCAAATATAGAGTATAATTTAATTATGTGGTGATATCACCTTAAAGCAATTGTGATGTTAATCAAAACCAGATGGCATCGGGACATTTATGTTGAAATCATCTAACATTTTACGTTTCATCTTATTGGTCCAAAATATACACTTATAAGACATGGTATCTTTAGGATGATAGCCGATATTATCAAAATCTTTAGAAAACATATCCCCCGCTCGTATCACACAGACACAGACACGCATACCGCACACCCATTTATATACTCTCATTTAGAGATAATTAATTTGTTTTAGCTTGTATATCAGTATATTACTTTCAACGCGAATTTTTATAACGAAGAAAAGTGAGGCCAAATAATTCCATTTGAGTTAAAAAGTAATCAATAAAAAATATTTGTGTAATATGAAAAGGTAACGTGGATTACTTAAAATTAGTTTGTGCGAGTTTGATTAAAAATTTATATATACATGTTATGTTACACTTTACGGAAATAATCACGCTATATGAATGTTTAAAACAAATATTTAATTAATATTTCAACGTTTCAGAAGACTAGGCTTCCATTTTCAAGAAGAGTATATATATATATATATATATATTACACATCATAGTTCTGTATATAAATTGTATGATACGTAGGAACCGTTGTTTACAGAGCATTATTGCAAATAATAAGATAATATTTATTTTAATGCTTCAAGGAAAAATACAACGAAAGTTCTTAAGAGGAGCTAATTCACAGAAATAGTAGGTCAACGAAATTTGTTGACCCTATCGAACTAGATTTGAATCGTAGCGGACGGGGTCTTTGTACCAAATTACATGAATCGTTCCCGAGCATTTCAAAGTGGCTTCGTAGTTTCCGTCAGAGCGGATAGTCCAGCCTGTCATCATCATCTCATTATTCTCCGCACTTGCTGGGGAGTTCCCTCAGAAGTGACGTGATTACAGATTGGAACGTGGTTGTTATCACACAGTTTTATGTCAAACGTTTGAAACCAAAGAGTCAAGGTCGTAGTAAGTCCGATGTTACTAGAAACGCTCATAATTTTAAACGCGGTTGAATAATAATCAAAGAGTAGCAGACTCTAAGGGTGCCCAACGTACGGCCCGCCAAGCCTTTTGGTCTGGCCCACACTCTCATACACGGACCCGCAATTTTTTTGCAGCGTTAACGATCGTGGCACTCCTGTGTGACCCACAATTATATGAGACTGAAAGTTCTAAGGGTAGTTTTTTTGGTGTGTACCACACGCATAACGATAAAATTATGTGCCTAATATGCAAAGATGTCATCACAGTGTTCAAAGAGAACAATTTAAAATGGCATTACGACTCGAACGAAACACAAAAGTGAGTATGAGAAATACAAAGGGTCAAACTGAAGCAAAACCTTGTACCTCCGCAATGTATGTTCAAGAAGAAGATAACTGCGAGAACCAAGCAGCTGTCCGTGCTAGTTATCAGGTTGTGCACTTATTAGCGTCGGGAGGATGACCATTCTATGATGGGGAATTAGTAAAGAAAAGTATGCACGATGTTATTGAAATACCATTGATGATATCAGCTTGTCACGCAATACAATGACAATGATAGGGAAGGAATGCATTATAATTCCACAATCTATACAGCCTATTCAATCTAGGTTAAATTTTAGGTGATATTCGGGCATTTTATAATATGGTCCGCCAACATTTAAAATTTATGCTATGTAGCCCAACTCTAAATAAAGTTGGGCACCCCCTTTAGCTGGTACTTACGTACATCATTTAGCTAAAACAAAATATCACTGAAATAATGAAACATTTCAAAAACGTTTCACTTGAAAACTATTTATTTATTTTATTTTACATTTTGATAATTAATAATGTACAACTAGGCCTTTACTCTAAAACTTAGTTATAATAATGATCTTAAGTAATATTATTATTCATTACATTTTTACCTTTCTTAATCAACTATTTTTATTACTCGAATACTCTTTTACAATATATTCAAATAATGGAATACCGAAAGTGCAGTGTGCACTGATGAGTCGTTTTCGTTTATTTGTGATTTGGGAATGTTCATTATGTTCACATTTTACCAACGGAGACAATTTGTCGAGCACTGCGGTACCGGTAAGTCGACCCTAAAGATACGAACAACGACCACAAAACAAAATGCTGGCGTTACGAACAGTAATATTATAAGTGTTACTAGGCCGCTTCGCGAACGCTTTTTCCAGTCGCGTTGATGGATGAGCTTTTTTGGAATATTTTTGTCCAATGATTACGTTTTTATGTGGAATCTCCTTACTTTTTCTATAGTTACTTGATATTACTTGTTCATTATACACCTGTAAAAGGCTTATATTAAAACCTTTATTTCTATGAATTTGACCAACTTTTTCAACTTTTTCTTTTAGAGAGGCACTACATCACCACAATCTTTATGTCAATGTAAAATATGAACGTTGTAGCTCCACCCGTTTGGTCAAAATCGGCCCAAATATCACGAAAATATCGTATTAAAAACCGGAGAAAAAATCGTAAAAGTACGATTTCTATAAGAAATATTTTTTCAAATGTCTCTAAAATCATAACATATATGATTTCAGTGATTTTAAACGTTCCCATAAAGTTTAATCAATATCGGAGTAGCCGTTTGCCAAATATCACGAAAATATCGCACTAAAAATCGAAAAAAATCGTAAAAGTACGATATTTATGAGAAATATTTCTTCGATTGTACCCAAAAACAAAACAGCTCTAAGTTCAGAGATTTTGAAGGTCCCCTTCAATTTTCATCAAGATCGCATATGCCGTTTGCCCGGTAGAGAGCGAACAAACAGACAAAAAACCAACAAAAACAAAACACCCGAGCTATTTTTCTTGGGTAACGTAAGTAAAAAACAAACAAAAAAACACAAAGTCAAATTGAAGTCTTTCGCTTCGCTCATCCAAAAAGTTTTTGCTACTCGAATACTTCTCGAATGGCATAGGCCTAGATTAATGAATATCTTTGGCTTACAATATTGTTTTCCTTTCCTCGTCATACAAGATCAGTAAGTTTGAGAAAATGTCAAAACAAACGGTCTCGGGGTAGATTCTTAATTTTCACGTTGTACCGTTTTTTTTTTTTTTTTTTTTTGAAAACTTTTTATTTATAACTTAAGTGATATTTTGATAATGCCAAATATGGATTTATAATGCAGTTTGATTACAAAACAAACTCAATTAGAGGGAAATAAACGCGTACATTCATTGGCATTTAACATAAACGACCTTGACTCTTCCGTTTCGAACACTTTGCCATCAAAACTGTTTGTTAACAGCCACCTGTCTATCTGTCGTTATGACTTCAGAGGGAACTACCATAAAAGTGCCGACAAAACTGATTATAATAACACAGTGGATAGGAGTTTAGAACTGAACTAACTGATTTGACACAATCTACAAAGGTACGTTGGAAAACGCTGTATGTTATGGGGGACAAAGTAATGCTTTGATATCTAACTTGATTCCTTTTTCATTGACTTTATGCTGTTTAAGCTTATATTTTTATATCTTACGTGGACATGTTCTACTTTAAATTTTTCTTCGGATTATTAAAACTAATATAATTATTCATATTAGGTTGATCAAGCCAAAATATCAACCTATTTGTGATTGCCTTGAAACCACAATCCCTGCACTCCAAATAGTTCAAGTATATTTTGTTGACTTACTTTAAAAATTAACGTTAGGCCTACTTTTAAAATAGACCAAGTTAACGTTACTGTCTTTTGTCTACGTATATCGACAGAATTTCATCTACCTTTATCGAAGTTAATACAATCTAAATTAAAGCTAGACCAAAAACACATTTCAATATATGAAAAAAGGGGGGAAAGGGATGGCTTGCTACCAGTAATTTTTAAGTTAAATGGTTCATAAAGTAACCGCATCGGAGACGGGAAGCAATATACATCATTTAAAAAACCGTACAAAATCTAAATGGTCTACTAACTAAGGTACACAAAAGAACAAAGTACTATACAAAGTACAAATTCGCATTTGCAACATCGGTCCAAGTTTAGTTGTCCTCCTTTGTAAATGTTGTCTCCCTTGATAAATCAGATTTTTAACTGAATATAGGCGTTAAATAAATAAATAATTAAAATAAATAAATAAATGAAGAAACAAAGCTGACATTGTTTGTTGTTTCCCTCAATTTTATTGTTATTGTAGAGTATTAAATTGTTAGGGAAACTGTTGAAATGAAAAAAAAATGCCGCACTATTTGAACATAAGGAATGATGCGAAGAGATGTCAGTCACCTTGAAACTAAAGGTTTGTTTATTTGTCCGTCGGGAACTGTTTGGAACTGTCTGAACATGAAAATGGTCGTTCAGCTGTAAAACAAATCAAGTGTTCGAGTGGTGTTCATCTCATGTTCTAGAACAGACCGAACATGTTCGAACGGTTCGACGGGAAAGGAGGAGTGGATAAAACAGAGTGGAATGTACGGCGGGAATTCGAATTACCACAGATGAAAGTAAGGTTATGGGGAAAGTTTGTTGGTTGAAATGTGTACTGAAGATTCACCAAACGGTTATTTTGGTAATAAACAATCTTCAGCCATAAGTTGTACGCAGAATATATTTTTTGTTAAATATAGTTTTCAATTTAAATAAGGTGATCTCTCGAACCGTCCATTATGCAGATTGACGTTCATCTATGAAGGCCAGAACATATTTTTATCCGTTTTAATCCCGAACTTCCTGTCCTATGACACATTTTCGCTGTGTTCAGAACTGTTTTAAAAACCATTTTAGACAGGACGATTAAACAAACATTTACACTACATGCTCGGTTTGTGGTTCCATAAACAGCATCTGTCATGAATTTAAATGTTATTCCTGCTGCAGGAGAAGAAAGTAGCCACCTGAAAAAACTACCAGCAAAACGTGTAGGCTACTTGGGTCATCACAAATTCACAACACGCTGGGACGTGATGGTTAGCAACTTCCTGTGATTTGTTTTGATATTCTTGTTAATTTCGCTTGTTTTGTATGTGACATATTTCAAATTATGTTTTAAACATCTAAAATTGGCTTGGAGAACTATCCGAAACGTTAGTACGTTATTAAAATGATTTTTAATATACACGGATGAACCGAAAATATATTTATTTATTATTTAAAAGATTTCATTTTATTTTGATTTATCAGGTTAGATCATTGTAATTATATCATATTATCAGCACATATAAATGTTAGACTATTGAATTGTATTTTTAAAATTGCATATCTTTAGAGACACAGCTTGTTGCCATAATAAGTTTTATATTGTATCATATTTTGATTGCTTGTATAGGACCCAATCAACGAAAGACTGTTTTAAGTTGATAAAAAAGTTTTAAGGATTCTGAAGAGGTAGCGGTCAAATATGTTGAATATGTAGATTTAAAGAAGTTTTTAACTCTGTTATTAATTAGTTCTTTGTGAATGTAGTTGGATATTTGTTCTATATTTTCAAATAGCATACGTAACTTTCTCTAGTTTTACCTACAGTACGTGGATTTTGTCAAAGTTTGTGCAACAATCGATCGCTTTTTCATTTTGGGTGGTGAAAAACGACTGACGATCGGTAGTCATTCAAGCTCAGGACACGATGAGGGGGAAGTTGTTTCCAGATGAGGGGAAGAAAAAGAACAAGTTGACACCCTAAAAGACCTTGACGCGCCCCTCTATGTACAAGGGCGCGTCATGCACGCAACAATTAAGTGCTTGTATGTGCAAGGTAAGTGAATACTCAATAACATCGAATAATTTAGTTTCTTCCTTCCTGGTATAACTGTCACAGAGTTCATGTGTTGCGTGTGAGACTATTGATCGGGAGGTGTAAGGTTCGAATCCCGCCGCTAACGACTCTGCATAAAACTTTTTTTCCAAGGTTTTTTGCAGTCGTTACTACAGCGGCCATCCTTACGGTAAAATACTTATAAAGCCCGACCAGTAAAAGGTTTAAAATTTCGGCATAACTATGAAAAATATTTGGCTTTCATATCAGATCTTCTAAAACAGTTCAATACTTAACACTTGTCGTAGACTTTCACGGCCCTAAGTCAATAATAAATTTGGCTGTCGGGATAATCCGTGTCGATTGCCATTAAAATTGTTAAGTTTCGAGCTGATTGCACAGCTCATCTTCAGAGATATGATGAGGAAATCACTGGGTAGAACCTACTCTATCCAGTGTGTGCAATCAGCTCGAAACGTGACACGGCGTATCCCGACAGCCAAGTTTATTGTCGTTCCATACTTGTTTTTTTTTCAAGAACTTATTTCAATATTTTATTATTCAGAATCTCGTTACCTATTTTATATTTCAAATTTTTTAATTCACTTTCATTTAATAGTTTGATAAAATTAATGGATTTCAATTTTCAGTTCAATTTGTTTTAAATTTTAGTGAAAACTATTTTATTCGTCTGCCCTCCGCAGCCAATGACGAATGAGAATTTACTTAGTGTTCCTATTTAATAACTTTCACAGCTGTAGTTCGTCAAATAATAAAATATCCTTATAACATATACAACCAGTAAGAATATTATCAAACTGTTGGATCACAGTATTATTGTAAATATAAATCTTAACTCAATTCAATTCAATTCATTTTTTATTTATCTCAAAGCTATTTCACGTGCAATTTTAATAATACCAGTACAATTCAATAATACATTTCCATTTTAAAGGCATAAGAAAAAATATAGTTACAAAATTTATACTGAACATTTTAATAAAGGTACAAATACCTACAAGACAATAAAGTCCCTCATTGATAAATTAGAGTTTTTACAAATTTAATACATTTACATTTAAAAAATACTACACGTTGTTTATGTTTAAATATTAAATCTAATTTATTATACATTTGGCACCCAGAAAAAAATATGTTTTTGAGTAATCGATTTATTTACTCTTTCCACAACAATTTTAATACTATTTCCTCTGGCATTATGACCATGGTTGCTACAAGAGTATTTTACCATACTATTGTTATTTATTTATTAAAACTTATTCGTGTATTTAACAAATAACAATACATAGTTACAGTTTTTAACAATTTTCACCGTGTAGTCCTTTTTGGTTTAAACACTAGTTCTTATACATAAGTATTAAACGTAATATATTTTACAAAATAGTATATATCCTCTAGTATATAGTACCTACTGACAATAAAATGCCATCCATCATGGTCATGTCAGTAATCTTTCATCACATTGTCTCTCATATTAATACGTACATAGGCCCACTGCCAAAATCCAATGAAACGGTAATTAAAATATTACATTATTAGGTACAGTAACTTGGATAATAATGAATTAATAAGAAGAACATTAACCCCTTAGCATACCATTAATACACCCTTGTTTGCCATGAAATACTATTTAAAATCGAAATTATGGGAAAAAAAATAAATTCTAAATTTTCTTCCCTTTTAGGATTTTTTTATCCCACATTGACATTTTAGCACCCACTGAATTTTTTCTTCCCCCTCTCCTCCCCCCCCGCCCCCCCCCCCCCCCCCCCCCAATCTTCATATTTTTTCGTATAAAATTTTGAAAATCTTCAAAAATAGGCCCAAGTTTAGTATTTTATTTCCCTAAATGGAAATTTTGGCAGATCTCATCCGATATTGACACCCCCCCCCCCCTTCCCCAAGTAGAGCACGTTGGGACTCATCCCCCCATATTTTTATCATTCCAAAAAAGTAAACAAATAAATTTTTTTCCCCATCTGTTAATCCTTTCTAACCTTGACATCACCAACCCTTACAGACTACTCCCCCTCTGCCCATCCCCCGCCCCTTTTTCCAATTACCCCCTCCCCCCCCAAAAAAAATATTACCTTCAGGTCATTTGTTTGGATTTTATTTGATAGTGACATTTAGCCACTTAAAAACACCTTCCAAAGTAATTCTTCTCCCCCCCCCTCCCACTATCTGCTTATCACCCCTTAACTTATTAGGTAGTTTTGTCTGTCATAAAGTTTTTTATACTGTAGTAGGCCTATGCCTTTTGTGTTAAAAATTTGATTAGTTCATTTTGGAATTTGATGTGTTCTGTTATGTTTTTAATTGATTTGGGGAGTTTATTGAAAAGAGTTTTATTTAAATAATCAGAGTTTTTTTCCTAGATTTTTACGATTTTGGTTAAGATGGTGGTCATTTTTGTGCCTTGTGTTGTGGGTTGTGTACGCCACTGTTGACTGTGAGAGTGTGGATGTTTTTCCTTATTAATAAAATTGACTTAAGAATGTAAAGGCATGTAACTGTAAGAATGTTTAGTGTAATAAAGTAGGGTTTGCAATGCTCTGTCGGCTTAAGAGTACAAAATGCTCTGATTGCTCATTTTTGCGTGATGAAAACCTTGTCAATATGAGTCGATATTCACCAAAATTCGATTCCGTATCTCAAGTGCAAATAAAATAAAGAAAAGTAACATATATTTTAGCAGTTGATATGTTGCTTATTTGTTTGATGCTCTTAAGAGGGTACGCTGAGCTGGCCCAACTCAAATGCGCGCAAACAGGTGTGATGATTTCTGCTGAAACGGTTGGTAATATCATTATTAAATTTTTAATGGATGTTAATAAAGTACTTTTATGTTGATTATCGTAATTGGTTGCACAAAATAAGCCTTAAAGATCCATTGCGAGACATAAGTCCAAAACGTTGAAAAATGGGAAATCCAAACATGGATTACAATTCTGGAAATTTCCACCAAACCGTTATCTTACGATAAAACCAAATTGACCAGCCCGTTCACATGGATTTAAAACGTTGTTATCTATTACGCAAAATTTGAGTTAAAAAAAATCTGTTCACTTGGAATAAATTCCCGAAATTGACCAAAATTGAGTAAATCTTGGTGAATTCACTAAATTTTAATTCAAAATCAATGAATTAATTGGATGAGCGTAGCGAGCGTAGCGAGCGAAGTGAAGACTTCAATTTCACCGACCCCCCAAAAAATTAAGCTCGGTTGTTTTTAGTTTTTTTGTCTGTTTGTTCGCACGATTCCGGGCAAACGGCATTAGCGATCTTGATGAAAATTGGAGGGGACCTTCGTTTCCTCTGAACCTTAGACTTGCCACCTTTTTGGGGACAATCGAAGAAATATTTCTCATGAATATCGTACTTTTACGATTTTTTTCGATTATAAGTGCGATATTTTCGTGACATTTGGTCCGATTCTGACCAAACGGGTAGGGCTACAAACGTTCATATTTTACATGAACATTAAGGTTATGGTGATGCAGACCTTGTGAAAAAAAAAAATGAAAAAGTTTACCAGAATCCATAAAATAAACGTACTTTTACGATTTTTTTTCGATTTTTAGTGCGATATTTTCGTGACATTTGGGCCGATTCTGACCAAACGGGTGGGGCTACAACGTTCATATTTCACATGGACATTAAGGTTATGGGGATGTAGTACCTTTTGAAAAGAAAAAGTTGAAAAGGTTATCCAGAATCCATAGAAATAAAGCTTTAATATGAGTTTTTTACGGTAAATAATACCAATTGACAAGAAACAATAGAAACTTGACAACAATCACCTACAATGCGTAGCCAGCAAAACAAAGAACTTGCAAAAGTAAAGATACCCCACGCAAACTAAAAAACTTTAAATAGCTTATCCATCAACGCGTCGGGACATTAGCGTTTTCCTAGTTTAGGAATATGCATAATGGATAACATAGATTTATTCTTTATAAAAGTTAGGGTGAAATTTGATAATGGTGTTTTAAACCGTAAACTCGCTCCGTTCTAGCCTCAGTATACCCTCTAATTGCAAACCATGCTGAGCTTAGCACCTGTTATCTCATAATCATCAATCATTACTTATTTACGATCATTTCCACAAATCAATTATCACAATATTTGGATGAGCGAAGCGAAGACTTCAAATTTACTGACCCCCCAAACAATTTAGCTCGTTTGTTTTTTGTATGTTTGTCTGTTTGTTTGCTCTCTTCCGAGCAAACGGCATATGCGATCTTGATAAAAATTTGACAGGACCTTCGAAATCTTTGAATTTAGACTTGCCACGTTTTTGGGTACAATCGAAGAAATATTTCTCATGAATATCGTACTTTTACGATTTTTTTCTATTTTTTGCGCGATATTTTCGTGCCATTGGGCCAATTCTGACCAAACGGGTGGGGCTACAACGTTCATATTGTACATGGACATTAAGGTTATGGTGATGTAGTATATTTTGAAGCAAAAGTTGAAAAAGTTGGACAGAATCTATAGAAATAAAGCTTTTAATATAAGATTTTTGATTTTTTGTACGATATTTTCGTGCCATTTGGGCCAATTCTGACCAAACGGGTGGGGCTACAACGTTCATATTATACATGGACATTAAGGTTATGGGATGTAGTACCTTCTGAAAGAAAAAGTTTAAAAAATTAGCCAGATTCCATAGAAATAAAGCTTTTAATGTAAGTTTTTTACGGTAAACAAAACAATTGACAAGAAACAATAGAAAACTTGACAACAATCACCTACAATGCGTAGGCAGAAAAACAAAGCACTTGCAAAAGTAAAGATATCCCACGCAAACTAAAAACTTTAAAATGCTCATCATCAACGCGGCGGGACTTAAGCGTTTTCCTAGTTGGTATTAATTGGATGAGCGAAGCGAAAACTTCAATTTCACTGACCCCTCAAAAAATTTAGCTACAAGTTTTTTTTTGTTGTTTTTCTGTCTGTTTGTTCGCTCTCTACCGGGCAAACGGCATATGCGATCTTGATGAAAATTGGAGGGAACCTTCGAAATCTTTAAACTTAGACCTGCTACGTTTTTGGGTGCAATCGAAGAAAAAATTTCTCATGAATATCGTACTTTTACGATTTTTTGTTTCGATATTTCGTGCCATTTGGACCGATTCTGACCAAACGGGTGGGGCTACAACGTTCAAATTATTGGATGAGCGAAGCGAAGACTTCAATTTCACCGACCCCCAAAAAAATTTAGCTCGGGTGTTTTTTGTTTGTTTGTTTGTTTGTTTTTTTTTCTGTCTGTTTGTTCGCTCTCTACCGGGCAAACGGCATATGCGATCTGGATGAAAATTTGACAGGACCTTCGAAATCTCTGAACTTAAGACTTGCCACGTTTTTGGGTACAATCGAAGAAATATTTCTTATGAATATCATACTTTTATGATTTTTCCGATTTTTGGTGTGATATTTTCGTGACATTTGGGCCAATTCTGACCAAACGGGTCAAGCTACAGCGTTCATATTTTACATGGACATTAAGGTTATAGTAATGTAGTACCTTTTGAAAGAAAAAGTTGAAAAAGTTAGCCAGAATCTATAGAAATAAAGCTTTTAATATAAGATTTTTGTTTTTTTTAACGATATATTCGTGCCATTTGGGCCAATTCTGACCAAACGGGTGGGGCTCAACGTTCATATTATACATGGACATTAAGGTTATGTGATGTAGTACCTTTTGAAAAAAAAAAGTTGAAAAAGTTAGCCAGAATCCATAGAAATATTTCTTCGATTGCACCCAAAAATGTAGCAAGTCTCAGAGATTTCGAAGGTCCCCTCCAATTTTCATCAAGATCGCATATGCCGTTTGCCCGGTAGAGAGCGAACAAACATACAGAAAAAAAAAAAAAAACAAAAAAAAAACAAACAAACAAACAAAAAAACATTGGAGCTAAATTTTTTGAGGGGTTAGTGAAATTGAAGTCTTAGCTTCGTTCATCCAATAATAATAATAATAATAATAATAATAATAATAATAATAATAATAATAATAATAATAATAATAATAATAATAATAAATAATAATTATAATAATAATAATAATAATAATTTAAAATTGACCGACCAGTTAATTGTGTTAATTAATAATAATAATATATATATTTTTTTTATTATTCATTAATTACATATGTGTACATTTTTTATATGCTTCGGTCCACAAAGCCTTAAAGTAAGGCTTGTCTGTGGTTTAAACAACAACAATGTGTACATTTCATACAACTACGGTGTGGTGCGAAGTTATTACAACAATAACAAAGAAAAATAGAACAAACTCAGTGGAACACCGTCCTGTATAACAAAACAAACTAAAACTAAAAAAATGAATATTGAATGTAAAAATATTATACTTCGAGGTAACACAAAAACAACACAGTATTAGATGAATAAATTTACATACTTGCACCAAGTATCTAAATATTTAAAGACTCCTCTAAAAAAAAAAAAAAACAGACTTGTCATTCGTAATCAAATCTTAAAGCAAACAACAGGATACATAAGAAAATAGTAAATTAAACAACACTGCAATCAAAAACAAAAAATAAAAGCAAATTGGGAATTGAGATAAATGATTAGGTGTTGTAGACTGCACATAAACAATCGAGCAAATAAAACTTTAATTCAGATTTAATGGCTGAGATCTTTTCTAGATTGCGCAGATGACCAGGTAGGCTGTTGAAAATAGCAGGTGTCAAATAAAAAAGTGTCCGTTTTCCATATTTGTTATTGAATTTAGGCAAAAAGTAATTCCCTCTTGATTTCGACCGCGTAATCCCCGTATTTTCGTTTGCTTCATATTGTCTATTGAAATAAAATTTTAAAATAAATCTAAACTTAAATAGGTATGATACAGGTAGTACATTGCAAAAGTGATATTTCATTTGTATGCTGTTATATCTTGGATTTCTTTTAAAAGCATGGTGTCATAGTTCTAATCATTGTGTTTTGAAGGTTGGTTATTAAATTTACGTGGCTTAAAGATGCAAAGCCCCATGCCAAGAGGCCATAAGAGATGATTGACTCGGCGATCGCAGTGTAAACTGACCTAAAAAGTTTTAAACGGAAGTACCAACTTTAATTTGAATAATTGAAATGCACAGGATCTTAAACGCTTGCATAAGGAGATAATATGCGGCCTCCACGACATGAACCTATCAATTAAAGGGGTATTTAACCGCTAAACTCAAAAAATATATTTCATTCAGGCTATCTAGTAATGGATTTAGCAACTCACAGAAAAATTATTGGGGGCACCATGACCTCCCAAAAAATTGTCAAACATGACATTTTTTCGAGCTAGGTCCCATCGGCAAAAATCTCCCATAAGAAATAACATGGGGCGATCTTTATGCCCCGTGACCTTGGAGGATTTTGATCCAAAAAAATATTGGCCATTATTGACGTACTCGACAGCCTTTCTGTAAATTCTCTATATTTTGTTTTGTAATTTGGGCAAGTAGTTCGGTCAAAATATGCTGATTACCAAGATGGGGTGTGATTTCGGAATGCATTATTTTGCGTGTTTGAGGGAATATTTGGGCACAGTTTCGAGACACGATGTTAGAAGGGGCATTTTAGATTGGTACTATGCTCTAGTATCTATGTAGACCAAAAAGAAGCAGGTTAAAGCTGATTTATGAAAATTTTCCAAAACACCAATTTTCGCCAATTTCTGGATCAAAAAAATTAAAAAATTAGTGTTAAATCACAGTTACAAGACATAATTTTTTAAAATGGTCATTTAAGTGTAGTATTGTGCTATAGATCATATGGTAAAAAATAATTTTTGGGGTTTTTAGCCCCTTTAAGACACCTAAATAGACATGGCTGTCAACAGACTCAATTTCAACACTACACCGTACACAGTTTTTTCCATTTACGATATCATGCAAACACTCATAAGAATGGAATATTATTTTAAGAGGTTGATGCCTGTTCTGATTCAGAGGTGAGCACATATGTAGAATCTTGGTTTTGTCAGCATTAATAACGAGATCATAATCGTGCGTCCACATTAATAATTGAGTGAAATCCCGCTGCCAAAGTAGATTCAGCCATTTTTAGGTTCTTATGAGCAAATAACAAAACAGTATCGTCAGCATACATGAACACAGTACAGTGTTTTACACATTTAGTCATATTGTTAACATAAATCAGGTACAAAATTGGCCCCAAGATAGAGCCTTGCGGTACTCCAGTCGCAACCTCTCTATATTCACTGAAGCATTCTCCTATTTTTACTGAGAGTGTCCGATCTGTTTAAGAAACTAGTGAACCATTTTAAGGTTTGACCTCTAATACCAACATTTTCAAGCATATCTACTAATGTACTGTGATTTAATGTATCGAATGCTTTCGAAAAATCAACAAATAGGGCAACTACATGCATGTTATCGTTTAATTTAGTGTTAACGAAGTCTGAGAATTTTACAAGCAAGTCACTTGTGCATTTACCTTTTTGGAAACCATATTGCAATTTATCAATGATATTAAATTTTTCCAGATAGGCAGACAAATTGTCGGCTACACAGCGCTCCAAGATTTTCTCTTTAACAGAGAGGAGTGCTATTGGTCTATAATTGGAATATGACATATGATCACCCTTCTTATAGATAGGACGAACTACTGATATCTTAAGTTTGAGGGGACGGTTCCTGACTCAATCGATAATTTACTAGTTTGGCTAAAACTGGGCTAATCTCATATTTCAAAAATTTTAAATCCTGAACTCTGATACCATCCCAGCCTGGCTGTTTATTACCATCCATATTCTCTATAATTGATTGTATACGTGTTTCACTTACGGGGGCATAAAAAAGGATTGGCATTCCACGACTTTTTAACGTTACGGCTAGTACGAATGCCACACTCGTGTTGAATCTCCTTCACTTCTCTCACAAATGATTCCGCAAAAGTATCAGCTATCACCTTGTCACTGTTTTGTTTCCCTAAATGGTTATGGATTACTTCGTCTACAGAAAAATTTTTCTTTTTACCCAAGATTCCACTAATTGTTTGCCAAGTTTCTTTCAGATTATTTCTCGAATTATATATTGGTCTTTATAGAAATTTAATTTAGCCAAACCTATCTGTTTAGTTACCATGTTACGCGCAGATTTGTACTCAATCTTATACATTGATTTGATAGCGGCGTGCTTACATTTTTCTACTTCCTAAATAGATATCCCTCTCTTTAATGCTCACTAATAGACAAGGTGTCATCCAACATTTTTTTTCATCTTTCTTTTTGCGCCGGCGGCACAGCTAGCACTCTTATAACAACTTTTAAAGTTTTTTACAACTACTTCATAAAGATCATTACAATCATCTAATTTCATTAAAGCTGGCCAATCACAACATTCCCAATTTTTGCCTTAGCACTCGTTCGTTAAAACGTATTTTTTTATGTGAAGGACCCTCGATTTGACTAACAGATGCAGGTGCATACAAATCCGCTGCGATATGATAATGATCGGTAATTTTAGTTGTGTAATCATTGTGTGGCTCATGTGTGGCTCGTTGGTCTTTGTGTGGCTCGTTGGTCTTGTGGTTAGCGTATCTGCTTCCAATGCAGAAGGTCCAGGGTTCGATTCCCGCTAAAGTCAGAAGTTTTTAACTTCTGATTTGGACTTAAGTCCATCTGTTCTTGTCTTAGGAGTTTGTAAACGGTGACTTTGGAGCCGTCCTAGCAACGAAGCACATAATAAATTTCAGAGTTGTTCTGAATCGGCCTTGTTGATTCTGGCGTTGATTCGCGGGTGTTCGCACTGTCATACCACTGATTGCTATATTTCCTATTAAAAATATCGATCTTTGGTTGGTTATCGCTCACTCGTCGATTGCGTCGGGGCCTGCAGGGTTGGCTTGGTCGCTTTGATTTAAAGTCCCCCACTGAAAATCAGTTATATAACTGAGTGGGTAGACTCTAAATAATTTTTTTTTTTTTTTTTTATTTATTGAGCGAATGGGTGAAAAGTCACACCTCACAAATATGTGATCAATATAGTAAGTAAGTAAGTAAGTAGTTTTATTTCCAGACACATAGCATATTACATTATAACACTTTGTAATGACCTCTTAGTTTATATTGTCTGGAATAAGTATTTATTTTAATTATTCCTAAACAAATAAACTTTTTTATTGAGGTGTTTGGAAAGGTGCAAAGTATGCAATAGGGAGATATTTCCTCACAATTATTTCTGTCCTAAAAATAAGTTACTTAATAATTAATGCCTGAGTCTTGTTTTGTACATATCATAACAATTTTACTGTATGCTTATGTTGGCTATTGAATTTTAGTGCCTCGTTTATAAGAGAATACGAATAAAACGAGAGAATAATTATTTATCTAGTTTTTCGTGTGGGCCGAGATTGGTTTCAATTTAAGGCAGTATACATCAAGCGGTATAGGGCCTATGACAAAGATAAGACATAAGAGACTAAAAATACAAACAAATATTAATATAATACTCCGACTTAAATGAATCTAAAATAAGACAAAATATAAGTCAAAATTTAAGATACAAACACAAAGAAATGGGCCTATTATAAAATATATCTTAGCCTATTTGTGGAATATAAACATAATAATCATAGTACACTTACACTATATCTATACCTCTTATTAAGAATTTTAGTACAAAGATAACAGTGTTATAGTAGTTTGTCCTTCAAATATTCCTCAACAGAGTAATATGTTTTGTTACATAGAAGTTGTTTTAGTTTGTATTTAAAATTGCTAATACTAGAAACGGCTTTTAGACTTGTCGGCAGTTTGTTAAATAATTTAGAACTAATATAATTCGAGTTAAGTTGAGAATGTGTTCGCTTGAGATAATTAGTGTGTATGTTGTTTGCTTGTCTTGTGTTATGGCTGTGAATGCTATTATTCTTGTCAATTTCTTCATTAATCATAGATTTTTTTAAATTTAGTATGGATTGAAATATGTATAGACTGTAGAAAGTGAGTATTTTGTGTTTGATGAAGTGTGGCTTACAGTGAGGTTTAATGTAAGAATTTTTCTTTTGTTTGAGCTCAAGAATATTTCTATTGCTCTTTTTTGTATTTGAATATTGTGTCCGCTTTTACAGAGAGCTGCCCCATATATTGATGCCGTACCTCATATGTGATTCAAAGTTAGCATAGTAAGCTATTTTGCTGTTTTTGTGTTATGATTAAATTAATTGTTTTTAGAGAAAAGCATGCAGAGCTTAGTTTTTTTGCTAGCATATCGCAATGGTGTGTGCCAGTTTAGATTTTGGTCGATATAGATTCCAAGAAATTCGGTTTGTGTGAACTCTTTTTATCACGGTGTTATCTGCCGTGTTATTGATTGTTGTTAGATTGTTGTTTATCTTCAAAGGAACCAAACGTTGGCGCTGTCTCCTTCGCTCTCTGATCCTTCTGATTGCAATCTTTCGGATATTCCGAATCTTATGACAGAGATTATCAAAATGTACTTTTAAGTAATAACACTCAAAATACCAAATATCTCTAGTGTATTCGAGAGAAAGAATAAGAGAATAGTTTCCAGGGTTCCACCCAACCATTATTATCTCGTATGTAGGTGAAGCGTATTCATCAAACGGTACCAGCCACTGGAAGAGAACAATAATACCAACCATTCAAACATGCATTAAAAGTTAGTACTAAAAAATATGCGTTTCATAAATTTAATATGATCACAGGATATAACTGACAAGCTGAGTGCTCAAATTTAACATCAATTATGCGTATTGAAGTATTTTTGTTATAATTGGATTAGTTAAGTCCAAGTAATAATAACAATAGAGGACTACGAAATAGTTCATAGTTATATTTACTAGGGGACACGACTGCGAGAGAATAATTAATAATAATATATATATATATATATATATAATATAATTATAGTAATAATAATAATAATAATATAATAATAATAATAATAATATATAATTAAAAATATATATAGAATAAAATATTATTTTTTACTATTATTTATAATAATAATAATTAGTAAATGATAGCAGTTGTAATAAAAGTATGCCCGACTGGGATCGAACCCAGACACCTCTGGCTTAACGCGCCATAGCTCTGCCAATTGAGCTACGAGACATAAGACACACCTTAATTAAACTGCTATTTGTTGTGACTGTTGACATCCATGATAATAATCGAACAGAAGACTGCAATGACAATGCGTTTGTCTTTTTTCCAATCTGTCAAGCTTAGAAAATCTCCTGATAATTTTCTATCTTTACACGGAAATACAAGAAACCCATATCAAATTTTGACTGCATCTTGATCTTCTAGAATTATACTACGAGTGACATTGAAGGAAGTTTTAGTTTTCATTATTACAGAATAATCAGTCGTTTTACTCAATTTTGTGGGTTTTCTTACAAAACTGTCACCCTAAAAATCACTCCTGTGTTTTAATCTGGATTTGTAAGCATTCAAAGGTTTTCAGATAGTGATTTTGCATCAATAAGGTTATTTAGAGTTCAGTGTGTGTGGTTAGCAAACACATTTAAATTCATTTAATATCTTTATAGGAATTTAAACATATTAGATTTGTGTTAACGTCTTCATCAGTGTGCACCTTACACAAAC
>JAMZAV010004440.1:0-74821 GCA_024449915.1 Sweltsa coloradensis
TTTGAATTCGGATTTGAAATGAAAAACATGGATTCGCACACCCCTAAAAAGAAACATAAGTAGAGCGATATGAATCGTGGATCCAGGTGACGAGAGTGACAAGACAGGAAGGAGTATAGAGAGCATGTCATGAAGTCATGCCCTAGATAGCGGTGTACAAACCTTTCAACCAGACCAGTTTAGAAATCAGTTTTACGATTGTCATTTCATTAGGCAAGACCAGATGAGAGCGAACATGGAATGAGAATATTATTAAGAGAACTATTTGCTGTAATGAGTTACCCATGTCCTCATAGAGCCATATGCTAAGGGCCACCGCCCTACATGATAATAATGAGCGTAAAGATGGGATTGTAAATTCAAGAAAAGAAAAAGTGCACGAAAGTCATTCGTTTAGATAGTGGTGCAATGTTATTACGTCTAATGCTTGTAATTTGAGCAACACATAGTTCTGTGCGACTAGCACTCGCTGGCTAGTGATTCTACGTTTCTAGTAGACCCCATGGAATCATCATCATCATTATCCATTGCCGTTTCCTGCTTCTGGCAGGGTCAGCTTGGGTTTATCAACAAAAATTTTCCACTTCTTTCTATCCTTCCACAATCGTATCTCTTCCACATCTTTCCAGCTTTCTCCTCTTGCCTCCAATTCTCCTGCTATGATGTCCTTCCATCTCTTCCTTGGTCTGCCCCGTCTTCTTCCTTTTTCAATCCTTCTTTCATACATTTTCTTGGGCATCCTATTTTCTTCCATTCGTTTCATATGCCCATACCATGGTACAAGGATATCTCTGTGTGTCTAGGTGTGACACTGCGCATCTCCGCCGCGAGTGTGACGTCAGCCCGATCTCGTTCATGTGAATCAGATAGCGCCCGGCCGTATAACGCCACACGTGTTCATTGCTCCACTCTGTATTTCTCAAGTTATTTGATGGATCACGACTGGGTTTTCAGTATACAAACATTATTGTTCATTGATACTGTGCTAGTACTAGCGAGTAGTGATAGCTTACGACATTTTTCCATTAGCAATTAACTGGAATGGTTTTCATTAGAGCGATATCTCAACTTGCATATACATTCAACTTCCAAATCATAACAGATTCAAGTGCCCCATCTCATCAAGATATCTCTGAGCAGTGTGTAATCAGTAGTCTTGGTGGAACAGTGTCGTGACCCTGGTCCAGATATTATCTTGCTCGTGAAAAGTTCGCTCAATTTTGTGTCAAACATATATTTGCGTGAATGAAATTCTCTTCATGTCGCAGTTTTAATAGCATTTTAGACAATTATTGTTAGTGGGTTTAGTACGGACGTATGGATGTACAACGCCAGTCAGTGTATTTGATATTAGGCCTACTTTTTTGTTTTGCGTGTCGCAAATGACAATTTTATTGTGTAAAAGTTATAGACCCTCGACGATACATTTGGGCCTGTTCCCACTAATTAGTTTTCTTACAAGGGGATAGGACTTACGTGTTAAATAACAAAAACATAATTCTTATGACGGACCAATCAGACGTTAATAATTCCATTGATTATAATTCTTACGACGACCAATCAAACTAAAACAATTTCTAAAGAATAAAACACGGTTGTAGGATTTGGGCCTTGCTTTATGTCGCTAATAATTTTTTTTAAAGTCAATCAAAAGCCTTACATTGACAGAAAAATATCAACATATTTTCACTCACGCGAATATGCATCCGAATGAAATAAAACAATTCATAGTGAAGATATAGTCTACCCAAAGAACATGCCGAAGGAAACGCACATTTGTAAGTGCTGAAATGTTTGATTTAATTATTTCGAAGTACGCGTATTTATTACATAATGTTTTAGCTGAGATGTAAAGTTGATTTAGAAATTAATTACAATCAAGGACCCTATTATTCCCGCGTCGAATTACATTCTAATATAATTTTGGTGAATACGGTTGTGCATTATTTGTCCATTTGATCTAGCTATTTCGATTATTTTTTTATTATTATTTCGATTGTCTGTATTAGTCTACAATGTGTAATCTTTTACGCAATAAATAATTGCGTGGTAACAGGTTTTATCAGATTTGTAATCCTATATTTCAGTATCAGATAATTCGTCTGCACTACAACAATAATTAAAAACTTGTGTTAAATCTCGGGTTGGAAGGTTTAAAACATAAATAACGAAAAAATCACGCACGGATTTCTTTACTTGTTATAATTTATATACACACTATAACTATCCCAAAAGTGTATCACAGTAACACTTGTGAGTAGGCCCTATGCATCATATTACGGCTAATATAAGTAATTAACTACAATAAGCCCATAAAACTATCTACCCACATAATTCCTGAACAGTATGTACATAGTAACAAAAAGCAAGAAAGTTTTTAGTTCGGACAATGAATAGTTATTTGGAAATTAGTTTACGATTGCGGGATTTTATCACGCGCCGAGCGACAGCCGGCTCGGGGAGATGATCGGGATTACGTCATGCGCGGACTGGACGCAAACGCGTTCACCAGAATGCCAGACCTGGGTAAGGAAGAATATCATTGGATCATGTGCCCATACCATCTCAACCTTGTCCTTCCTATTCTGTCACTTAACTTTTCTACGTCTAGCATTTCTCCAATGTCCGTGTTTCTTATTCTGTCTCTTCTCGTCTTCCCCACTGTGCTCCTCAGGAATCTCATCTCTGCCGACTGTATCTGACTCTCTTCTCGATCTCCCATTGTCCAGGTTTCTGCTGCATATGTAAGGATCGGTATTAAATAAGTTTTATATAGTGTCATCTTACACTGAATGGGTATTTCCCTATCCCACACCAGGCCTTTCACACACTGGTAAAAGTTACTGGCCTTTTTTATTCTGATGTTAATCTCCTTTTTAATCTTTCCACTTTCCATTACTTCACTTCCTAGATAACTAAAACTATCCACTACTTTCAGGGTTTCTCCTCCAATGTTTATCTGTGCTTGATAATTCCCTGTGTCCCCTTCTCATGGCATAATTACAACCTCACTCTTTATAGCGCTTATTTTCATACCTGCTTCTTCTATGTTTCTATTCCACAAGTCTATATATCTTTGGAGTACCTCCTCATGCTCGGACCATGCCACCAAGTCATCGGCAAACAACATAACCTCTACATCTTCCATTGCCTCCATCTTTACCTTGTTGTGGATGTCATCCATCACGATTATGAATAACAGAGGTGACAACACACTTCCCTGCCATAGCCCTGGACACCATGGAATAATAGTGCAAAAAATTTTGGGCCCGAAAGAAATCGCGGTCAACCTCTCAAACACTTACTTCAAAGGTTTAAACGTTTAAAAACGGAGTTTTGCAAAAAAAATTAGGCTAAAAAATGCACGTTGTTAAACTCATTTAGTCGAGGGCACATCAACCGTAAGGTCATTATGTGCCATTATGCCTAGGAGATGTGGAGAGGACAAACTTGGGGCGACAGATCCGATTGGGAGATGTCCATCCAGTTCTGGACGACACTGTACAATACCTACATCAAACGATCCTTACGTACACCGTGGAAACCTGGACTGTAGGTGAACGAGAAGAGAACATAATAGGCCTACAGACAGGGAAATGAGATTCCTGAAGAGAACAGTGGGTAAAAAAGAAGAGATAAATCTGAATACTGACTGGGAACATAATGATTTTTGTTGCTGAACGTCTCATATTAATGTACTAGGGGTATTTGAGACTACAAGTTGCGATTGATATGAAGGACCATTACAAAAAACATGCCTTATGCGGGATTCGAACCCACGTCCTTAAGCCATACGCTTTGTGAATGGTGAGAGAATGGGAAGGACACGGCTGAGATGGGAAGACGTTAGAACAAATTATGAAGAGAGAATGCCATAAAAAAGAGTGGAAGGAAGAAAGAGTGGAAGGAAGAAAGAAAGAAGAAATGATGGAAGAGATGGTAGGAGAAGATAGCAGGAAATTGGATAGAGCTGGGAGTTGTGGAGTACATGCAATTGTGAAGTGGAGGAGTAGGGTTGCAAAACCCAAGCGAACGCTGCAATAAGCAGGAAATTGCAACAAGCGATTCTAAACGAGTATAGCCCTTAAACACAGAATTCCTTCATAACCGTCGCAAGTTGTTTAAATCGATGCGACTCCAATGGTTAAAGACCTTCATTTACACTCTCGCATTGCCCCTCCATAAACGCAAGAGTAAAAATCTACACTTGGGGGGGTTGGCTATAACTTTTAAGCGACAAGCTTGCAGTCTTAAACGTTTGGGAAACTCAACAGTTCCTCCCAAACCCAATGTCAATCACAACCTGGAATCTAACCAGACCGGCTCCTGTTCTTGGAAGCAGGAAGACAAGTCAACCAGCTAACATGCCACATGACTATGCTAGGATAAGCTGAACAGTTGCAACTGTGACTTACCAGGTCAAACATGTAGCTCTGCTGTGAACTGCCGGACACTGCATGGGATGAGGAAGCCGGCGAGCAATGTTGATACTGGGCTAGGTGCAGGTTGCGGTTCATCCATCAATGGGTTACGTAGTCTGGAAAGAAAAGAACATTAATATGTAGATGATTTACTCACTGGGTTACTTTATATTCAAATTGCAAGGCTGGAGTCCTACTACTTCCCCAAGTTTTAAAATTGAAACTTTGGTACTTGTTCATTATAGGGACTCCCCCCAAAAAGGAAAGTAGATTAGTGGGGTTGGGGGTGGGGGCTAGCTGACCAAGGCAACGCACTTCAAACTACCCCCCATGGCGCTTGGCGCCCCCCCCCCCCAACCCCACTAACCTACTTTCTTCTTCGAGAGGGTCCCTATAATGAACAAGTACCGAAACTTTAAAGTGAAAGAAATCTACATTTAATGGAGTGGATAGAAGACTCGGATCAATGTCAGAATGCAAATGCAAAATTAATTATTTTATAATTTAATAAAAATGTAATTAATAAGTATGGCCAACACTAGATTAAGAAATGGGCAAGTGGAGAATTTATCGAACCATTGCATCCTAGATATTTCTACATAACTTGCCGAAGAAGTCAACCAGCTAACATGCCACATGACTATGCTATAAGCTGAACAGTTGCAACTGGGACTTACCAGGTCAAAGATGTAACTCTGCTGCAAACTGCCGGACACTGCATGGGATGAGGAAGCTGGCAAGCAATGTTGATACTGGGCTACGTGCAGGTTGCCAATCAATCAATCAATCGATGGTGTATGTAGTCTGGAAAGAAGAGAACAGCAAGATGTAGAAACAATTTACATGTTCATCATTTTGGTTGGTCTAACTAGTTATGCAACGAGCCCTACAATATCAAGTTTTAAAATCAAAACTATTAAGTGAAAGAAATCAACATTAAGAGTGGATCTGTATAAAAGACTACCGATATGAAATCAATGTAAAATTTAATTGTACAGTATGGCAAACAATAGATTAATAAATAAATAAATTGTATATAGAGTCTACCCACTCAGTTATATAACTGGTTTTCAGTGGGGAACAGTGAATCAAAGATTGAGACATCGGCCAGTGCCAAATTTATCAAACTACTACCTCCTAGATATTTCCACACAAATTGCCGAAGTTGTCATGCTTTCTACTTCTGTTATAATTCTAAACGAACACATCATAGTACATAGTTCTTACCGTTGTTTCCGCTGGCGACTGCAAGTTGGTCCAGCTACGAGCAGCATCTCGATGTCTTCATTGGCTCGGGCGGGTATAGCGTCCACTAGTAGCCTACAGCTCTGTCAACATAACAAAACATACAAGAGTTAAAAGTTGTTCCAAACTAACCTTGCCGATGCTGGTGTATTAAAAGAATCGTGACCAAGATCATTATCCAATCTCCGGTTTACTAGATTCTCCAATTTATTTATTATTGATTGATTGGATATTGCTTAACGTCTCATATTTATGCAACTTGGTAAATCGAGACGAAGGGAGGGACGTAAGGGGTGACGCGGGGGGACAGGCCTGTGCTGGTCAGAACCAGCCACAAGCGTATGGGGAGGGCAGGGGTTCCCCCACGTCGTGGTCGTCTCCGTCTGTGTCATCATCCATCCGTGTTGTCATTGTAGTCGCCGTCGAGGAGGTAGTCAAAGGGAAGGGGAAAGTTCCCCGAACAATTTAGGTACCTGTTCTATTAAAGTTTCTTTAAAAATTATTTAGTATTTAATTTTATTTAACTGTATTAATTCATTTTAAAGGTCACTTATTAGTCCCATCTTGCTGAAAGCATAATTTTTACTATGTAATGTTTGTAAAATTTAATTCCTCGGCTCCTAATTAACACTACAAATACCTTCTTCTCCAGTGTTCAATCAAAATTTAAAATGGACCACGTAGCCTACGGAATTTTTTTATTTAAAAATATGCTTTAAAGAGAAGTTTCCTAGTAAAATCCATGCGTATGGCCGGCTCTAACCCTCAACCATGGTTTCCTACTGTGTGACCTACCCCAGTTACAAAGGTATTAATTATAATAAACACTCCAAACAACAGAGATCAATAATCATGAACCTCTTTTCCTTGGATAAATAGGTGACCAAATCACTAGGTTATGCAACCCGAACTAGATGTTATACTCCTGAGGAAAGAATTTAGTACAGAAATATACTACACAATGTGGGGCTCAAACAAGAGTCTTCCTGATAGATTTGAATAAATACGAGTCACCTCTAGAGATGTTATAGATAGATTTAGATAGATGTTCCGACTGCTATCGGATGAATTTTTTAACAAAAATATAGTACACATTGCAACAGTGGCATAACTAGGAATTCAAAGGTCAGGGTGAGAGGCTGCTCTATGGAATTCCTTGCCACCCTCTTGCCGTGGGCCCCTCAATCTCTCGAGGCGGGGTTCGAACCCGCGTCTTCCTATTTTATTTATTTTATTGAAGTCAGCCTTCTACAGTGTTCACTCGTATGCACATCATATAGACATGCGAGTACTTGAATAAAATATGAGCTACCTCTAACGGCTACTAACGATCCCTCCCCCGCCACCCCCCCAACACCATAAAATATGAGTTAATTCTAACGGCTACTAACGATCCCCCACCCCCACCCCCCCTAACACCAGAACAAAAGCTTACACCCGCTTGAAATTTGTACTTTTCATTTATGCTCTATGAACCCTAAGGTGTCCAAAAACGAGGGCACAAAATTACTATAGCCCTACTGTAGGCTACTGTTTGCCATCATGGTCTACGATATAACTGTAACCAGTGGAAACGCCCCATGTCTTCAAATTAGCTGTGAAAACAATGCTAATCTTCTCCATGAACTGATCTACTCAATCTGACACTAGCTAGTGATCAAACCAATGAAATGAAGTGGGTATAATCGAGACCAGACTTTCCGTGTTAATCAGAGTATAAAGATCGAGTGGATACAGAGGTCGGGTGAAACATTGAGAGAGAATAATAAGATAT
The DNA here is from genome assembly GCA_024449915.1 of Sweltsa coloradensis. Lineage (NCBI taxonomy): Eukaryota > Metazoa > Arthropoda > Insecta > Plecoptera > Chloroperlidae > Sweltsa > Sweltsa coloradensis. The sequence goes on from JAMZAV010004440.1 coordinate 7,441, forward strand.
GACATCCTAGATAAAAGACTGGAGCATTCCCATGGGGTGCGAGACACGGATGAGAACGTACGCGCCGTTGACCTTGACCTACTAGTCTACTCTACGTCGTGCGTAGTGAGACAAATCATACGCGTGGCACAGTATAACCCATCTCTTAAGTAGCGAAACTTCAATGCATGCTGCAGATGATTTGCTGCGTGGTCGGCTGCGGTACGCGCACACTAGTCCTGCGAGAACCTGGCAAGGTCAGAGTATTTTAGTGACTAAAGCATCCCATCTAAAGGTCGTGCTTTACAACGTTACACATACAAATTGTGGGCGCGGTGCCACAGTCAGGAAGCTATAATTCTATACGCTCGTTAGGTAACCTACGTAGCGACATTATAGAATAGAGCTTCTTGCCGCTACACTAGCGCGACCTGGCCACAGTCAGAGCCATTAGAGAACTAAAAATGTAAACAACAAACAATTGACGAATGCCGAAGAATGTGAAGCTAATCATATTGCAAGCGCAGGCCATAAATTAGGCTATTTAAATTGCAGTCAAACAACTGCAGTAATGGATAATTTATATTCTGTATCAACATTATACCTACATTACTAACCTGGTGCTAGCCTAGCCCTAGGCTAGCTAGGGGCCCAGGTAACGGCTCTAGGTCTCAGGTTCTTTAAAACAATGTAATGTCTCATATTATTATCAGTAAAAAAAATAATAACGTCAGCCCGAATTATATCCAGTCATATCCTGCGAGCAGTATTATCACGTATAATAGTGCAAAAAATACATCGTTTCAATCAGATCAAAAGTCACAGGATATGTGGCACTGTCAGTAAGTTGCACTTTATGCTCGAACCTTCGATAGGGGACGTACGCCCGGCTCGTGTTACAGCGTGTTTTGCTAGCAAGTCCCGCTACTGTAAGAGATGGGTATATACTGCGCGTGGTCTAGCCGGCCAATTCCTAACCCATGAGCCAGTTATTTATAATAGGATCTTTGCCATGAGCATTCAACTACATGAAACATTCTTTTAGTTCATAGGGAAATCATGATAAAGGGTAGGTATGCACGATCAACGCCCTGATTTAGCACGTGCACTTATTTCACTACGAAACCAGATCAAATTGGACGTTTGTAATATAAAATTACATTAAATTGAAGCGAAATAATCAAGAATAATCCACCAACATTTGAAATGAATGTACGGTAATTTATTGAAAGGTCGCAAACAAACAACCACGTTTTTCCGACAGGGTTAAACCACCAAATCTGCAATTATTTTAGCTTCTAACTAGTTTAAATTGAATAATTATAAATACGTACCGGTACGGTAATTAAACACAATCAATAACTAATTCACAATAAATAGATGGGAAATGATGAAAAGCCATGGAAGAATGCAGTGAACTCTTACCTCTAGTAGCGTGGTCGGCGATAGCTGGGAATGCGTTGGGTCATGCACGGAGAGCTAGCTAGAAGTTCAAGATGTGTCACCAGCAGAAGTTGACGAGAGAAGAGAACTAGTGTGCAATGCAAGCTGACTGAGCGACCGGGGTGGGAGGGGCGACTGATAAGCGCGCTATCTATACAGGGCACTGTGGTAATACTGTCAACCGCCGATTTTGAATTTGAAGTGATGGACAGAGCAAGCAAATATTAGATAGAGGTAGGCCAGCTCACTCGCGAGACCGACTCGGGTGGTTACAGTTCGAATCCCGCCACTGGCAATCCTGACAGATTTTTTTTCTAAGTGCTTTATCAGTCGTTCGGGCGAATGCTGGGGTTGGGCCCTCTTGCACAGCCCTTGGACATTCCCTTCACAATCAAAACTGATGAGTGCCTTTCTGTGAAAATCCTTACGGAAAAAAGATTCCAGCAAAAGTCAGTGTCGGGGTGGGGGCGTTAGGTTACCAATTCCATTGATTATGCCAATTCCCTGACCTTCCCAGGTTTTCTAAATAGCAACCCCTATATTTCTACACTGCAAATTTGGTATGCCTGGGAATAAGAGAAATGATTTTGTCGTACTTTTCATGCATTACCTATATATCCAAGTCAATATCCTTGACAGTGGCGTATCCAGGAATTCAGTCACAAAGGGGGGGGGGGGGTTCAACGAATTATTTCATAGACGTGCCGAAGGCGAAGTGGGGAGTCCGGGGGACTTGCCCCCCGAAAAAAAATTCGGTACTTCTTCGGTTCAGGGGCCCCAACTTGGTTTTCATGCTTTTCAGAATCACTTAAAACTATTATTATACCTACAAAAACTTTAACGTTGCTGTACACTGGTGTGTAAACCTCACCACGTTGCTTCGCGCCCCCCCCCCCCCCCCAACCTAGGCATTTCCCAGCAAAAATTGTTTTGGGGCCCCTGAACCGAAGAAGTGCCACAAATTCTCCTTCAAGGTCATTTTGGTGAAAATCTGTGCGTTTTAAAGCATCACCAACTTTTTATCTACTAAAATCCTGTTTTTAATCAAAAAGTTTTCTAATTCAAGGTAATTTTGGTGAAAATCTGTGCGTTTTAAAGCATCACAATAACCAACTTTGTATCTACTTAAATCCTCTTTTGGTCAGATGGTAATTTGTAGTTATTCTATATTCTACTTTATTTTTTTTTGCAAAAGGGGGGGGGGGGTTGTCCCCCCCCCTTGGATACACCACTGATTCTTGACAACAATCTGGGAAGTGCCCATTGCCATTCATTGCCTAGGGGACGACTATAAATACGGGTCTGAATACTGTAGGTCGATCCCAATCATTCTCCTATCTATAGTTCAAGAATTACATGTGGGAGATGCCTGGGGAAGAGTAAGGATGGATTGCATTGCAACGTATGTGTACATGCAAAGAATGATTTATGGCAGTGAAAATATGACCCACACATAAAAACTTGTAAAAATACTGCCAAACCTTTCACACTGAAAAGAACTGAAATCTAAAAAAGGCCAAGCAAATCTAGGCCCTACCCTTCCACATTTGTGCATTCTTAATTCATAAACGTTCACTGTACGTTTATGAATTAAGAATGCAGAAGGGTAGATGAGCTTGGCCTTTTTTTCGATCTCATTTCTTTTGAGTGTGTAAGGTTTGGCTGTATTTTTACAAGTTTTTGTTATGTGTGGGATCATGGTGGGATCTCATTACTTTTTCGAGTTCCATTGCAAAATTATTTGTTAAAATATAATAATTTTATCAAAATCAATTAATTTTATGGTATTACCAATTACCAATAGAATGTAAAATATCTAGTGGCCCAAAGACTTGCTTTTTGTAAACAATGTAGGCGATCATTGTCAAGTAACTATAGTTACTTGTTGATTGTATGCCTGTATAAGGCTTATGTTAAAACCTTTATTTGGAAGCCTTCTAGCAAACTTTTTCAACTTTTTCTTTCAAAAGGCACTATATCACTATAACCTTAATGTCAATGTAAAATATGAATGTTGTAGCCCCACCCGTTTGGACAGAATCGCTGGCCGATTGAAACTGACGAATTAGACCGTAGTAGTAGTAGTAGTAGTAGTAGTAGTAGTAGTAGTAGTAGTAGTAGTAGTAGCAGTAGTAGTAGCTAACATCCTTAAAGAGATTTTGAGCATGTTTCAAGCCATTTTTTCCACCAAGAAGGAATGCTCGTACCCCAACCAAATTTGGCATGTGTTGTCAGGTACCTAAATCCACTTGATTTTGATACTTTTCAAGTTCACATCACGTTTCATGACGGCTGGGTGACACCTCGAAATCACCCCAACTCTGCTTGCTGTATAAGGTGCCCGAGTGTGTAGCGCTGTTGCATGGCATGGCTGAGTTTTATTCATTTGCATTTCGGACATTGACATCCAGTCTTGCTTGATACGGTAAGAAAAACACGACTTTACGCGAGCTCTCATAAACTTCTACCTCCCTGATCCGCAGGTTCATTTTCTTGTACACCACCAGAGTACAGCTACAGGTATTTTTTGACAGAACACTTGCTTCTATCCACAAGATCGTTTTCTATGCGCACTTCCGCGCGGCAGTTCAAATATTCTCTTGCAAAAGTCTAGTAATCTAGGTTATCTCTAACCAGATGTAGTAACAAAAATAAAAAAAGTACGTGGAATGGGAGATTAAAATTAATTAATAAGACTCTTAGCATGTGTATAACAAAGTGTTGTAGTATTTACAAAGTTGACAATACATTAGGGAAAGAAAATACACGTAAAAGTTTAAATATATAATGACAAGGCATAGCAGCTAACACTCTCATCAAGTAAAGAGCCACAATGCTTGATGAAACTACTACAAATTTAAAGAAAACACAACTAACACTAACCTCTTGAAAGCCTTTTTTCACATGAGATGTCGGACTTGGAAACTATGTAGCAGTATCAATTAGATAGTGGATTGCTGAAGGACACGGGATGTAGAGGAAATTGTGTATTGGAAGGGGAGATGGCACAGTATTTGTATGGGATTTGTTCTAGAGAGCAGTGAGTCAAATACATCAGTCTGTGGGAGCTAACTTGTCCTAGACGTGACTCACCGAGCGAGTTTTAGGGCTACATACCTATACAATACTACAAGTACGTTTGGGGCAGTTGCAGCTTGATAACGCACATAAATTCACTTAGGCCTACTGTTTACAAAGTGAGATTCTCTTTTACAGACTACTAAAATCACCAGCTGCCATTTTGATTTTTGAGCAAGGCATTAAATGAGGTTTGTTGTTTGTACATAAGCGTTTTTCATACCCTCATACAAGAACAACAATTACTACTGTGAGTGTGATTCTTTTACTTTTTCTCTGATTCTCCCTTTAAACAAGGTAATACATATTACATAATACAGTTCATTTTAAAACACAATGAGAAAACTTAGTGCATAAGGTTGAAAAATGACACAAAGTAAAAATGAAAGTGATGTAAAATAAAAATTTGAAGGGGTACTGTGCACAATCTAATCATTATTAATTTTACATCGAACGGGGAAATCTCACAACTTCAGTACCCAATATTGGTTTGTACAGAACAGAAATAAATTAATTTGGAACAATTACGACAGTAATTTTGAAAAATTCAAATTAAATATAGCATCTTCTAATGGAGACTCAAAGTTTTACGTATTCTCATTCCAGCCCTTTTATTGAGAAATCACTCGTGATGTCATCTCTCATATTTACAACCATGTACACAAATGGATTTAACTAGTACCACCTCCTACATAAAGCTGTGAAAAGTAGAGAACCGCTACTTGGCCACTTATCAGGCCGTCAAAAAACAATAGTTGATTGACAGAGATGGCATCAAGACCTTTTTCACACCCAAATGATGTGTAAATCTTTGAGCTTAAATTTATTTAGAGTAAAAAATAAGTAAATAACAATAAACATTTTATTGGTCTCTGCAGCAAATGCTGTTGCCCCAAGATACAGAATAACACTCAATTCAATAATAAATGTTTAATTACTAATTAGCTAAAATTAACATTAAACCAAAATTCTACTCAATCCACATGCACAAAGATCAGAATATGTTAGCTGCGTTGGTTAAGGTGCCACAAATGTCGACCCTCCCTTTATCAGAAAATAAACATTTTTACCAACATTTTTGTGCCTAGTACATAATATATATTAGGGCTGGGCAAAAAAAAACAATATTTCGATATGATATCGATAATTGGAAATATTTTCGATATCCATATTTGATTTCATATCGAAATATCGAAATTTACACAAAAAAAGCTACATTTAGTAATTTTGGTGGAGGTGCCGGGTAGGTAGTCCAAATTAAATTAACCTGGCTGGTGCATTTGGTGGAGGTGCCAGGTCATAAAACGTGATTGTGAGATAAATAAATAAATAAATTGTATTTAGAGTCTATCCACTCAGTTATATATACCGGTAACTGATTTTCAGTGGGGGACAGTAAATCAAAGCGACCAAGCCAACCCTGTAGGCTCCAACACAATTGACGAGTGAGCGACAAGTTATCGCCTTTATTTATCGCCGATAACCAACCAAAGATCGATATTTTTAATAGGAAATATAATTAAAATTAAATTAATCATTAAATTGAATTAATTACCTCTTGTTAACCATTTCTCCAAAGTGAGCTGATCAACATCGCAACTTGTGAACACTACATACGTTGCAGGATACACATAAGGTAGGCCTAACATATAATTTAATGAAAGTTTGCTGTTTGTTTTCTATCTGGAAATACTCCTTTAGAGCTAGAATAATTTATTCAAGTAATTTGGGACTGGTTTTTGCATGCATTTCGTTTCCATTTCATGAATCTTCAAACATTATCGCTAGCAACGATTCGTCCATCTTTATGCCTGGCATAACTTAAGAGGGTACGCTGAGCTTGGCCCAACTCAAATACGCGCAAACAGGTGTTGATGGTTTCTGCTGAACGGTTGGTAATATCATTACCAAATTTTGAATGGATGTTTATAAAGTACTTTTATATTGATATCCGTAATGGACAACTAGTCAAAGGCGGGGCTTAGCTAGTTCCGAAAAATCCAACAGATAGCGCCGCGAACTGTGGGACAAGCTGCAACCTAAGTGTGGTTGGCGCAATGGACTTCAACGTGTTTTTACGCCCGTACGGGTGGAAAAAATCCTTGAAAAATATGATATTTGGTAGAATGGGCTTAGCCAAAGACTATGTAGATCAAGAAGGAAGCCAGCTGCTTTTTAAGGCTATTGTATTGTCCTATGTTATGTCCTAGAGGATGTGTGGACTTCGGAAAACGGTGGTCATCATAGTCCCTATACCTTTGGGTTTAGAATGATTATAAACCCAAAGCCTTGACTCTAGAAAGCATTTTTTAAAGTTTAGTCTCAGGTTTAGGCCAACATAATTTATTATTCCTCAGTTCACAAGATCATATCGTAAAAAGTAGGACTGGGTTTAACTCTAGGGGTAGGCGGAGGCCTAGGTTCTAATCCTAGGCCTACACGGCTAGGACTAGACACACCTCTTTGCTAAGATTTAGGCCTTGAAATGTACCGTACCCCTCTTTATAATTTATACACAGTTTAGGCCTTAATCTTGGAAGCTTTAGACCTAGGCCTACCTTAAAAGCAAAATCAATGCTATACTGTTAGTTGTAACCTACCATTAAGCAGAGGCTACGCCTAGGTGTTATTTTCCTTTCCATATAGGCCTACCCTAACTACTAGATGTAGGCCTACTTTTATTATCTTAGGGGTCAACTGTGTTATGTAAACATAAAACTAGCTATGTATGCAATACTTAATGGAAATAAAGCAACATTCTATTCTATTCTAGCTAAGTCTAGGCCCTATACCTAATCAAAAGTAGCCTGTCTAGTGCTTAGGCCACTATCTTGAGCAGAATTATTATAGGGCCGCGTCAAACAGGTCTACTCATTAGCCTACCTACTACAAGCATTAAGTTTAGAATGAAGATAGTTGGCCAGTCCGGGAAATAAAAAAATGGGTAAACACATGGGCAGGGCTCCATCTCGCAAACACTTAAGTTTGCCATGAGGAATTTGCTTGTAATCGGAATCCACGAAATGCAAAGAACATTATAGACCTACAAAGCATGGTATCACAGCATGGTTTCGTAAAACATTTCTTATCTATCTGATTTTAACTTCCCACGTCTTATTTCTGAACTTGATATCATTCGGAAACGAGTGTAAAGACACCCCTCCTATTTTAGCTCTTGACGAACATCGTGAAACAACACAATATTGAACCATTTCAATCCAGAAATCCAGTCTTTAGTGTGGTACAGTAAGGCTGTCAGTTAAAATCGTCCCACAGTACGGCCATCTTTGAGCACATGTTTGAGTCGTGACGTCAGGGGGCGGAGTTAGACTACTCGTCCATTGGTTGCACAAAATAAGCGTTAAAGATCCATTGCGAGACATAAGCTCAAAACGTGAAAAAATGGGAAATCCAAAACATGGATTACAATTCTGGAAATTCCCACCAAACCGTTTATCTTACGATAAAACCAAATTAACCTGCGCGTTCACATTGATTTAAACGTTGGGTTCTATTATGCAAATTTGAGTTAAAAAAATCTGTTCACTTGGAATAAATTCCCGAAGTTGACCAAAATTGAATAAATTTTGGTGATTTCACTAAATTTTAATTCAAAATCAATGAATTAATTTAGGAATACGCATAATGGATAACATAGATATTAGATTTATTCTTTATAAACGTTAGTGTGAAATTTGATAATGGTGTTATAAACCGTTTACCCAAAAAATCCAGAAAGCTGAACGCTTAAACTCGCCTCCGTTCTAGCTTCAGCATACCCTCTTAACTTGCGCAGCCTGGACGACCTGCCAAGTGTACAAGTGGCTTCTAAAAATACAAATGAACCATCGCAATACACATACTGTATTACTATCTCATCCGATGCACTAACATTTTTCCTGAGTGTGAAGGAAATTGGAAAGGAAATTGTCCATCTTGCACCTATCATAAGCCCATTAGCATTACACTAGTCATTATGCTTCAATTATACAGAACTTGGTTCATAATTCATTGGAATAATAGACCAAGTTCAGGAGACTTCTTTATTACGGTATGGGTACAGACACATTATATTGGTGTTCAATGGAGTGACCTGAAATAGAAGGGAGTTCTTTGTGCATATTTGAAAAGCAAACATTATCATTTGAATAGACCATTTTCAGAATCAACTGCGCATGCGCGCTCCGTTGCAAAACATTATGGGAGAAAGAGAATTTACATGCTAAATGTCATATGCTTTAGATTCAGATTGTGGCGGACTGCACTGACGAAACATGGTACTCCACACACCCGAGCATAATATGACATTTAGCATGTAAATACTCTTTCTCCTGTAATGCTTTGCGAACACGATAGGGAGCTGGTTCTTTTAAATATTCTATTCCAAAATGTAGCCTTGCTTTTTGCATTGCTTTGGAGTTTGGATAGTGAACACACATGTGTATCACTTGCTTTTATATTGGTTGAAATAAGGCCATTCAAGATATGATTATTATCTTTGGAGAATACTGTACATAAAATACGGAACAAGTATTATCTCATTCTCATGTAGGCCCCTACGCTAGTATGTAGTAGATTTTCAGTACATACTCGTAAGTTCAAAATTTAAACCTTTCAACATTGTGTTGTGTTTTCCATGGTTTCCCCAGTGCAACGTAATCCATGTTACTGTAAAATCAGTCACAAAATCACGATGCACATGGTCTACTACCAGACTGGCACGTGGCTCAATACATGCCGATGAAGCCCAACTCACACATACCTAAAATTTAAACCGACAACTCATGCAGTTTTCTTTGGTCTGACAAATGTTCGCTTCCTCTTCATCTTCTTTCTCGCCATCTCTAATTGATGCAGCTCAGAGTAAACTTCTGCAAATATCTCCTTCTGTTCTTCCTCTGGTATCGTTTGTCTGTGAAAACAAACAAGTCTGGCATTACAACACATTTTGGGAAGACTTAAATTATAATAGCCAACAAAACCAATTGTGTGGCTCCGTTGGTCCAGTGGGTTTTGTCCCCGCTTCCAATGCAGAAAGTTTCAGGGTCTATTACCAGTTTAGGCACAACTTTTTAATTTCTGAAATGGACTTTTTTTTAAAAAAGAAGCCAAATAAAATGTATTATATGGAGGCCAGTATATGCTTAAGTCGATCGATGTTGATAGGTTGCAATTAAATTTTAATTTATTTTCTCCCCTTCACAACAAATGTCACACTTTGTCTAGATAAGATAATCGAGATCTAGGTTTTTTTTGTTAAAAAAAGATCAAATAGGTACTTTAGTGTTACCCTAAATGCGTACCCACTCAGAGTCAGTCAGTCACATTCAACTGCTTTTCAGTCGGGGGACATCAAATTTAAAGCATATAGTGGTCCCAACGAAAGGATGCAGGTGGCTCAAAATTGTTTTCCCAACATAACAGCTTGGTCAATTCTATTCACGCTAGCTCAGCGTGGATCTTGCACACGGAGAAACTCTGATCCAGCACAGATAATTTTTGCTTGCGTTGGTAAAAGATATTTCTCTTTCATACACAAAGGCGACATTCCATTTACTGTGCATTCATTCTACCCCCACCACTACTAAGCATCTGCATTCTTTCATTAGAGCAAGTATACCAAGTCAACCCTGTACGTGCTGATTCCATCGACGAGCGAACAATGACTAACTACTACTAACTAGAGACTGGCATTTTAAATCAATAAGGCTAATTCGGAACAACCTTAGAATTTATTATGTGCTTTGATGCTAGAACAGCTCCAAAGTCACCGTTTATACATTTCTAAGCCAAGAACTGATGAACTTGAGTTGACATCAGAAGTTAAAAAACTTCCTGCCTATAGCCAAGTGTCCAGGGATTCAAACCCTAGACCTTCTGCATTGGAAGCAGAGCCCCTTAACCACAAGACTAGCAAGCCACACAAATTAGTAAATTCATTCATTTATTGCTATTGATTGAGCAATTGATGGTTTTTAAAATCACCAGCACCCTGTATATCATGTGCCGTAAAGCATTACCACCGCCGGAGAAAGGTAGTTTTCACGCTAAATACACGCTATAGGCCTATAAGCTCCCGACAGGCAATTGGGAGATCTGGGTTTAATACCCGGTAGAGATGGATTTTGTAATTTCGGGATTGATTACAATCAATTAAACCTGTAACCGACAAATTTAATCAAAATAAATACTAGAAGCACCTTGTACAAAAATTGAACAAATTAAGTAGAACTGGAGGACAAATAAATAAATAGGGTTGCCAAACATCTTTAGTTGTACAATATTGATACTGAAATCAATCATTATCGTTATCGTGATATGCGGGCTTATTGCAAATTTTGTTTTTGATAAGAAAAATTACAAACAAAAAATCAACTTTTTTACTTAGGATGACCAAAAAATTATAAAATCATGAGTCGAAAAACATGTAGGCCTACTTGTGGTTGTGGCACACATGTTAACATTTCGTTAAAAGGAATTAATGGAATTTACGTTCGAGTTCCGATCAACTGCATGTGTCCTGAGACAATAATGTTACCTCGTCAAACAACTGTTAGCTGGTTCACTCCAAGCATGCCTCGGTCTCACACTCTTCCCCTCCCCACCTTCACTGATCTGGTCAGCGGCAGCCCGTACCTAAGTATTTGCAGCAGGCTTAGTAGGTACCTAGTAGGGATGTCAACGGGTACCCGTTACCCGCCTGTTGCCCGCGAGCACGGATCCAATTTTTCATTACCCGTTACCCCGAATTACTCGTTTTTTTACTTTGACCATCGCTATCTTTTTCACAGAACAGACAATACATCGCACCATTATACCCCTCCCCCTCCCACTCGTAGCTGGCTCCTGTGAATGTAGCGACGAGTGTTTACTGTCTTTGTGAAGGTCGTACTTCTAGGAAATTTTGACCTTGAAGTTTGATTCCAGCAGATGTTAGCGCTATTCAGTGTCCGATATTTACTGCGTGTGTAAAACTTACAGAAAACAGCGATGGATAATGATGATGAATATGTGCAAACTATCCAACAGCGGTTCAATGTGTGAGTCACAAATTTAAACTGTTGGGTACCTACTTTCAAATTCCAAACTTATTCGTTGAGATGAATTTGCGATGTTATAGTTGAAAGTGAGATAGGATCCCCAACAGCTTACCTTCGAAAAGTGATGGTGGCTGCTGAATTTAGAAAATGATGTTTAATTTAAGCCAATTAAGAATTACCTAATGTAATCTCTGAACTGAATTCAAATCCTTTGATAGGATTTATTTAGGTAACCTGAGGAGCGTGTACCCACGTACCCAATGTCATCCCATATAATGCACCTAGTAGGTTGATCACTACGTGCACTAACTCGCTTTAGCAAGAACGTTTTAGTTTTATATTTGATTCTATTTATTGCCACCAACAACAGAGTAAGCTCCACAAGACTGCGATGTAGGCTTTTACATAAAATTAATTAGGCCTAACTAAATACTAAAGCACAAAAGTAAAACTAACACAAAAAAAAAAAACAACATCTAAATAGGTCAACTCTTACTCAGGTGCGCAAAACATTATACTAAACGAAATGCAAACAGAAAACTATGACGATTACAATGGTATACAACGTCAAGAACATTTCAAGATAAACTTTTAAAATATTGAAAATTTAGATGATTTATGTCAAGATTTGGATGGATGACAACTAATTGGTTGTACGTATGTTGGATCTGGTTAACAGGAAAATTAATAAAAATGTCTAGTCTGCTTCTTGGCAGATGGAAAGTACAAGTTTTCTGATTTGCTTACCGGTATTGCTTCATTAAGTCATATTTCTCCCACGGAGTAGCAAGTTTTTCAGCCTTCTCATAAAACTTGGCGGCCAGTTCCAAATCCTGAACACCTTGTAAATCTTGCCTCTCCCAACGTTCCAGCCAGGGGCGGGGTTTTAATTTAACCTGAAACAAGAAATTGTGATCCTGAACATTTGGTAAACCTTGCCTCTCTCCCAAGGTTATAGCACTTCCAGCCAAAGGCCAAGTTTTAATTTAACGAGGAATTGTGAGCAAGTACGTAGACCATAACATCTAGCTTTACACTGAACGAGTCACTGCACCAAGTGCATGCAAATAACAATACACAAGCACATTGCAATAGTAGTAGTAGTAGTAGTAGTGCATCACATTTCGCTACTAAAGTTTTTATTAATTTTATTGTTTATCCTCGTTATTACATTTTTTAACAAGAAAAGGCGTCGACGCTAGCAAATATTTTGCTAAAACATTTGATATCTTTGTAGAAATCTCATGCCGCGAAGAGCCTTGCTAAAGCACGTGAAACTAACACGGCACTTGTAGTTGGTTCTCCCATAAGTACGCCTTACACATGGAAGGGAAATGACTTACTGGGCAGTTCACGTAAAAACATTTTTAGTGGTATTTTTAGAAAACTTAATTTTGTGTAGGGCCTACAATAAAATTACAGGTATTTTTTAAACTAAATAGTAAATACATTCATATTTAGAGTCTACCCATTCAGTCAGTTACATCTGATTTTTAGTGTGGTGCTTTAGACTGTAGCTCTATTTTAGTCAATATCAGAAGTTAAAAATCTTCGGCCAGAAGCGGGATTCGAACCCGGGACCTTCTGCATTGGAAGTAGGAACTGTCAACCACTGGACCAACAAGCACACAAACCTTAATATCATTGACGGGCACTGGAGAACCTTCAGGAAGGATCTCGGGCTCCATGTCAAACGGGAAGGTGCTATATTCTGGCAGCGCATCTCTCAGGTAACGTAGGTTGTCATCCACCCTCTTCTCTAGCCTCAGGATTTCTATCGACTGGATGGTTGGGTTATACATCTCATAACAGATTTCCGTTCCTTGGTGGTCGATTACGTTTCTCAGGATGAATGACGCTCGCAGGCCGCACTTCTTCCTCTCTATACAGATGCCAACGAAACGACTTGTTTTGCCAGGTGCATGGGGATCTGATGTCGAAACAGCCAGTATGCTACCTGGAAAAGAGAAACATTGACTTGATTTTATTCGGTAACTAAAAGCCCTATGTTTTAGATTCGCAAAGAAATGTGTCACTTAAAACTTAAAACAACCGGCCCAAAGCTCTAACTGCAATTGTCAATCGGGATCGGAATTGTAGTCTGTGAATTGTAGAAAATGATATTGTGCAAATGTTAATTTGTGTGGCTTGTTGGTCTTATGGTTAGCGTCTCTGCTTCCAATGCAAAAGGCCCAGGGTTCGATTCCCGATATAGGCCTAGGCAGAAGTTTTTAAACTTCTGATTTGGACTTAAGTCAATCAGTTCTTGTCTTAGGAATAAGTAAACGGTGACTTTGGAGCCATCCTAGCAACGAGGCACATAAATTCAAAGGTGTTCTGAATCGGCCTTGTTGATTCTGGCGTTGATCAGCGGGTGTTCGCACCTACATCGGATAGGAATCACCGATAGCAGTACTTGCAGTCTTTGTGGGAGGGAAGAACATAACAGAGAGCATCTGATGAGATGTTCAAGTCTTAGAGACAAAATTGATGCTTCCACTTGGCATGAACTATGTATGAGGAAAAAGAAACCTATCTCTACTGGAAAACCAGAAAATGCATGATGGCCCAGTAAGCCAAAAATGCAGGCATATGAAAGAAGAATAAGAAGACTGATTGCTATATTTCCTATATTAAAAAATTCGATCTTTGGTTGGTTATCGCTCACTCTTCGATTGCGTCAGGGTCTACAGTCTTGGTCGCTTTGGTTTTATGTCCCCCACTGAAAATCAGTTATAGGCCTATGACTGAGTGGATAGACTCTAAAAACAAATTTATTTATTTATGGCGTACTGTCAAGTAAATCGCAAACATCGCAATTGGGATCGTAGGTTAGATGGGTAAATTGTACGGCTATGACTGTGATTGCGAAACCGATTGCATTAAATTGTGTTTTGGGCTTTAGGAATTCAGGGGAAAATCTTGAATCCTAAAAAAATATTTAAAAAAATATATTTTTATTTAGAGTAGCCTACCGTATTCAGATTTCAGATCCACTCAGTCACAGAAATGATTTTCAGTACCGGTATGGACTTTAATTTAAAGCTGACCGAGCCAACCATGTCAACACACACGAACAACGACTGAATAAGCGAGTTAAAGTTTGGTCTAAATCAATAGAGGTTCAGGTTAAATAAGAGTTTATAAAGGATCGGACTAATACGAGTTTACTTTAAGGTGAAGCCATCAGCCTAATTAAAGTTTTCTTAAACATGAATTTATAAGTTACGGATGGATATGGTAGTAGATAAATTCTGATCATCTGAATCACAAAAACTATTTTTTTCTTCATTTTTCAGTAGGCCTACATGCCTCTAGAGACGCCCAGGGTTCATTTGAACACGACAAACTGGCAGCTTACCTGTACAGAGGAACCTGCAACATTTCAAGTAGGGCCTACAACAAAAATACCCTCCCCATCTCACTGGATGTTTGAGGTCAAAGAATCAGCTTCTCTTAACGCGATTTGGAAATGCTCTCCGACTACAAAGAGGGTGTAATATAAAGTACGGATGTGCGAACGCGTTTGAAATTCAAACTAAAACTAAAAAAAGGTTTGAGTTTGAGAAAAAGTTTTCTTTTTTTTACTAATTTGTAGTGGTGGTGTGCAGTGCAGACACCTGTTTTTTAATAATTGACAAGTAAAAAAGGTTATCAGCTGTTTACAGGTAGGGCCTTACTAATTTTAAAACAAAAAATTAGATGGTGGAGGGGCCGGTCCAGAAGATACATACTTTCTTGGTGCCAGTACCGGTACTTTTATAACTAGGGTTGCCGTTCGATGTGAACATCATGATCGATAATTGG
Source organism: Sweltsa coloradensis (assembly GCA_024449915.1). NCBI lineage: Eukaryota > Metazoa > Arthropoda > Insecta > Plecoptera > Chloroperlidae > Sweltsa > Sweltsa coloradensis. Next base: position 22,788 of record JAMZAV010004440.1, read on the forward strand.
AGGCATGCAGTGGCGTATCCAAACAAACCAAATCCCCCCCCCCCCTAAAAAAATGTGAAAGTGCACTTTAACGTTTCAACGGAGAAGATAGAATAACTGATTATTGCAAAACTAAAGGCAAATTACCATCTGACCAAAAGAGGATTTGAGTAGATATACAAAGTTGGTTATTGTGATGCTTTAAAACGCAGATTTTCACCAAAATGACCTTGAAAGAGAAAACTTTTAGATTAGGATTTTTAAAAAGTTGGTGATGCTTTAATACTAGGGATGACTTCGGGTACCCGGAAACCGGTTCGGAACCAGTTCTATATTTTTTTTTGTGTGAAGTTACTAGTTAGTCAATTATTTACTTTATATTGACAGGTCGTCACTTTTAGTTTTAACACACACGTTCTCATGAACGTGAATATGTCGACGGTCTCGGGCATCAGAGATGCTCGTTTCTAATGTCCAGCTGTTGAAAACGCACTTTCAGAAGGAACTGATATTGCCGGAATGCATAAATATCTCCACCAGTCACTTATCGGCCGATTACGATGAATACCGGTAGTAGTGCATACGCAGCGTGTTGGTGACGTCACTCACTGGAGCTCCACACAGACGAAATTTGAGTACTTATTAATGACAAATCACTTAGGCCTACTGCCGCCGCTGCGCGCTGACAAGTGAAAGTCTGAACGGCGTCGCCGTTAATTGAGCGGAATTTGCGACGAAAAACAATCAAACGAGTAGGCCCGACGACTCATTTCATTACCCGGGCTATTGTCAACGGGCGGGTACCCGTTCACAGCCCTACACCCAATCATCCCAAATAAACAAAAAATGAGGCAGCTAGGCGATGCTGCAGTCGGAAGTTGCAACCCTGCAGAGGTTGTAAGTATTTTCAAGGACACGCCATGCAGTTCAATTTCAAACGAATGGAAAGCCGCTTCAGGAAGTGTCACATAAATATATGTTTTATCTAAACAAAATTTAAATGTTTAGGAACCGGTTCCCGATTTTTCGACCCGAGGTCATCCCTATTTAAAAAATTAAAACACACAGATTTTCACCAAAATGACCTTGAAAGAGGAAACTTTTGGATTAGAGAAAAAAAGCCATTTTATAGGCACCGTGCGTTGATACTACTAGCGCTCGTAGCGGCGGATTCTAACATTAAATTGGTGAAGCTGGCCACAGCTGACGTAAAAGCTATGGTAAATGCTTGCATTTTGCTCATGTTTATGTCAGACAAGAGTGTTATTATTTGCCTCCATATGACGTGAAAGTCGATGTCAGTACATTAAATTGTTTAATCTATATCAGTGTAACTATAAAATTGACGCAATCGCAGTCTGAAAGGCCGACTAGACCTAATCGTTCAATAAAATGTAAGCCTTGCCGGCCTAGCCTCGCCTAGGCCTAGGCCTACCTAGACTGAGGCCTACAGTTCAAGGGGAACTGTCATGTCCTGCGATTGTGATACCGAATGTAGTGTTAGCATGTAGAATAATTTTGAAATGATGTGATAAGCCCAGTGGCGGCCTGACCATACAAATTCAGGGCCATGGCCCCGCGAGGAATAGGTGGGTGGATGGGGGTGGCGGGTGGACGGTCGTTGTATGGACTTAAGTAAGTAGGCCTATTAATCATTGAGTGTTTGCTGCATAAATATGAACTATAAAAGAAATAGTATCATGCCTATATGATGAAAACTTCCTGAACAAGCCAATACCCGTGTCAGATGGGAATGTAATTGTGATGGTTTTAAAATGCGCGCTCAAAAGATCGTGCCAAATAAACTGAAAAAGAACAAGGTCACCCAAACGGCGCGTACCACCAAGAATCTAATAGTTTTTCTGTAACCACTACTACCAGTGGTGCCCGGTGGGTATGGGTGTCCGCAGGGGGTGGGGGGGGGAAGGGTGGGGGGAACGTGTCCCCCTCTGGTTTTGCTTCCAAGATCCCTGGCCAAGCTTTTAACATTTGATAGTCCTATTTTTTCGGTTTCTTGAGCCAACATTTTTGTTAAAAACCCCATTCGAGCACAAGGACAAGACCTTCCAGGGCAGTAGCGCCCACCCCACGGGAGCAAGGTAGCGGCCGCTCCAGTAGGCTGGGGGGGGGGGGGGAGCAAAGAAAGAAATTATTGAGAAAAAATATGAGAGAGGGTAAAAGAAAACACGCGGCAATTCGAAAGAGGGTGTCACTGTAATGGGAATTAATACAAGAAAACCATACCAATGTTTATGTATAAACCTATCTAGCGTAAGACACAGGAAAAAGTTTAATACTCTGATTTGTTTTAGCGCTGTGGTAAGAAAATTAATTAAAATAATGAAATACATTAAAAATAGAAAGTTACAACACCCCTACAAATATTTATAACAATTGTAAGGCGCCTACTAATAATAAAATTATAAAATATCAAGGACAAAACCAAAACTATGAAATAAGTTTTACGCCACTGGCCGTACTGGTCCGTAAGTTTTGTTTTTTAAAGCTATATCTTACCAAGAAGTGTCCGACAATACTTTTCAGTCCATCCAGCTATTGCTATCTTCGATGACATAAAAGATATGTACAGGTAAATTAACTCCACTCTATTATTTATATGCATATATTATTTAAGAATAGTTTAGTTGTGATTTAGAATATTCATTGCATTTTTATATATATTAATATTAAATAAATATTGACAAGGGTACACACGTCGTCTAAATATCCTGGTAATGTCAGTTCGACTGCACAAAAACTACGTTATTTTGAAGTTGCATTTAGCCCATTACTATTTTTTCTAAAACGCACCAAATGCACTCTGATAACCTGATTTAAAAATTTTCGCCTGCGGCGCGATTGTTGGGGGGCTGAGCCCCCAAACTCCCCTTATTTTTCCGCGGAGGTACAAGTTGGGATTTTCTGTAGACACCCTTGTCCGTGGGTATGCTTAGTTTGCCACGGCGTATCCAAGGGCTTGCCTGAAAACGTGTTTTAGGCCACCTAATTTGGGGCACTATAGCAAAAAATATATCGCCATCACGTGGGTGCATGTGCGCCCGCAGGAGAGGGCAAGGGGGGCAGTTGCCTTCCCCCCCCCATGGCCCAGAGCAAGCAGAAGTGCTAATTTGTCCTTATTTTATGTCTGGATTTATGATTAAACTTGTACAATCGATTTCTTTACTGATGAACGTTTGTTAAATTTAATGGTTGGCAATTATCTCCGAGATAAGTATTGTGTCTTTTACCTGCAATAGTTCGTCTTGAGTTTTAAAAAGAATACCACTCCATGGAATAATGCGAATTTTGACCGTCACAATAAAAGGCTTGCGAAAGCGAAGATGTGAGGTGGGGTAAAGTCATATTATATCTCAGTAATCAAAAAACCTTATTACCGCCCAACTCATTGTTGGGAATCCGAAGCTTTTGACTAAAGGACAAAAAGAATGGGGGGTAATTTATTTTGAAGGTTTCCTTTAAGATTCCTTTTGGTGGTTTTCTAGTTTCGAGTATCGACTGCACACAAATTACATAATTTTGGTATTGTATTCAGCCCACTACTTTCTTTCTAAACCCCACCAAACGCATTCTAAAAACCTGATTTTCAAAATTTTCGCCTGCAGCGCTGTTGGTGGAGGGCTCTGCTCCCAAACCCCCTGTGCTTGCCCAACGAAAGTACAAATTATAACTTTTGCCCCCCTGCCAAAATTCCTGCGTGCGCCCATACTTTGGGGTGGGTGGGTGTAATACTATAAAGTTGGCCCCGGGGGTTTTCAGGGGTTTCAAGCCGCCACTGGATAAGCCTAGCGTAGGTTACAAACTTTGATTGTGTTTTTTATGGGCTAGGACAAGGCCTTGGCTCATCAGAACTAAAGCAAACAAACCTAGGGCTAGGCCTAGCCCTCGGGGGTAGCTGGGCTTGGCCCTAGGCCTACTTCAGGGTTTTTATTGTGAATGAATTGTGTAGGATTATTGTTTCAACGTTTTGCACAAGGTGCCCAGCCTCTAAGGTAGCGAATAAAGTTGTAGGCCCCTAGCATTGACAAAACCACTAGGCCAAGGGAAGACCTAGATCAACCAAGTAGGCCTACCCTAGGTGGTAAAAACCTATGGCTTAGGCCCTAGGGCTGCATGAGGGACTTAATTTCGAGCAGAAAGTCAAAATTACTTCTACAGGCTAACAGAAGCCTATCACCATCGCAGGGCATGACATGACTTGACAGTTCCCCTTGAACTGTAGGCCCCAGTATGCCCCAGTCTAGCTAGGCCGCGGCCAGGCTTACATTTTATTGAACGATTAGTCAGTCTTTCAGACTGCGATTGCATCAATTTTATAGTGACACTGACATATAAAACAATATAATATACTTCCATCGACTTTCACGTCATATGGAGGCAAGTTGACAGATGTCTGCCTCACAACTCCCGCAGTTTTAAGCTGTTTATTTCGCCCGACTTAATTTCCGTCACGTCTAACACATGACCTGCTTTGGCCAGTTCCAATCATTTTTTTAAAACATTTAGGTGCATTGAAGAACGCACGCACACTTTTAAATCCGTATTTTTATGATTATATCGGGACGCTATCGGACACTGCATTTGGTAAAGGCCATGTAAAGGCCTAGTAGGAAGAGTTGTTATTCACCAATATGGTTCGGGCAGCTGCCGCTTGTGCGCGCTGCCTGTAAATTCACTAGCGCCATCAGTGGCTATTCACCCTGCCTATACTGGATAGCAAGAAAGAAAAATGGCTGAAGAAGCCCCTCTCTGCATAGAAAAAAGCAAAATTAAAAACAGGATTTTAGAAGGCAGATAAAAAGTTGGGTCATTGTGATGCTTTAAAACGCAGATTTTTACCAAAATGACCTTGAAGAAGATTTTTTTCCGGGGGGGGGGGCAAGCCCCCACATCTATGAATTAATTGGTTGAACCCCCCTTTAAGAATTCCTGGATACGCCACTGGAGGCGTGAAATCAATAATCACATTGAAATAGTATGGACATCATACCCAAATCGATTATCATATCAAATCCAAATTGAGCATAGGAAGCAGGAAAAACGGATAATTGTAGGCCTAATACTAATACAAGAGATTATTAAGGATTAGAACTAAGCACGAATAATCTTAGCTGTTAAAGCGCCCATGAACTACTAATACTAATATTAGAACTAAAAATAAAATTGAGGGCTAAATTTCAACTACCTACCAGCCTTTATTTTAACACGTCTTGACACATGGCGTGCCACTTTTTACATGTTTGTACAGTACGAAAACACGAATTTCGCGAAATGTCTTGTAGCCTATCATAGCGCGAAATAACCAACAAAATTGTATGAAACTGGTCAAAACACAAACTAACTTGCGAAATTCCACCTTTTAGTGTGCAAAATCCGGGGGAATGGTGGAGGTGCCGGTCCAGAATTTACGCAATTTTTGGTGGAGGTACCGGTCCAGACGACAACGCAACATCGTTCCATGAAGCGGGCTCTTCGCAGTTCATTAGATACCCCACACAATTTTTTTCTATTACGTACTACCCGGGTAACCCGTGGGTAATGTGGATGGGTCGGGTACCCGGGTCGTAAAAAAGTCGTGTTTCGTCATCCCTACTTACCAACATAAAATTCTGGAATATCTATATGGGCTCTGCGGTTGACCATATCAAGCCTTTCCAGCTTTTCACGGACAGAGTTGCGCCACTCAATTTTTGGATCAGGAAGAAACTCTGGATAGATGAATCTGCATTCAAGCGGCACAATAGTTTTACGAGTGGCAGTCGAGTCTTGACCAGTAGCTCCTTTTGAACGGCCTTGACCTTGAGTAGGACTCTCTTCTTTAAGATTTGTAGTAGGTCTAGATGATCCACTACAGCGGCAGTCTGCCCTTACTGAAAACAACAATATTTGGGCTTACATTTATACTTCAGTGTACCGTATACCTGAGGGAAAATTTTCAGGAAATACATTCCATTTTTAGGAAACTTTTCAAAGGAACACATTTTGGCTGGTAGCCTATGTTAGGAGGGAAGAATTTTTGATTGAGAAAATTCATAATTTCAATTTTTCTTCAATTCCTTTCAAACGATTTATTATCGAGTAACGTGACCCCTAGTTTATTTTCTGCTCAGCTCCACTCTTCAGTTGTCAACAACAGTTTTATTAATTGATTTAACAACTAGATAGACAGATAATATTCAGTTAGGGCTTACAAAAGGAAGAGAATAAATAAAACTGTGCTGTTAGGCCTTGATGTAGGTCTACACCTGGAATAATTTGCATAGAGTGTAGTGAAAAAGAGCTATAGCCTACCCTAGTACAAAACTAATGAGTTGAAGCAAGATGATACCTAACAATTCCTGGTACTCTTGTAGTTGGGGAGGGGGGGGGGGAGGTCCAACTTTTCAACACGTTTTTTTACTTATGCTTTGTCTACATTAGCACTTTAAAGTGAGCTTTAAAGTGAGAGTCACTTTAAGTCTAGGTGTAGATGCTCAAAAAGCAACTTGAAGTCCCACTCATTTTAAATCATCCCAGGACCCCATTTAAAGTGAGGAACGGCGTTTATAACAATCGATTACTGTATTTCGATTCTGAAATGGTGGGAGGACTAGTGGTAAAAATGCCGTATAGCGCCTCACGCAAAATACACGTGGAAAGGGTGGTACTTTTTCGGTTGGTATGTACATTTTTTTTTAGGTGTACCTACAAAACCCTTAACGTCGCTATTTTAAATCTAAAGTACCTACAAAACCTTTTACGTCGCTATTTTAAATCTAAAGTACCTACTGATCAAAAACTGTCCATACCAACCGAAAGAGTTCCGAAAAGCTTAGGTACGCGGGAGGAGGGGGGGGGGGGGGCGCTCGAAGCGCGTATGTTTTAATAATAATAATGCAAGACTTACGCGCTTCGCGCCCCCTCCCCCTTTCCCGCGTACCTTAGCGTTTCGTGGAATATCACAGTGTTGAAAGTGTGTATTTTGTGTGAGGCACTATACGGCATAATTACCCGACTAGTATTTTTTAGATTATGTTGAGAGTTCGTGATATTACTTTAGCCGGCAGTAGCCACTCTGTAATTTTAATCAAGCCTCAAAGTTGTAAAGAAGATAAGAAGAAAACACGAAATTTAACTAGTGACGAAATTCATTGTTTAATTGACATCTGAAGTTCTTCAAGTTTACCAGCTGAAAAATAATAACAAAGACAGCTGATTGGTCACTGCCATCTAAACTCATAAATAACGTTAAATCACGGGCTCAGTGTAGACGCACAGTAACTTTAAATGACTCATTTAAAGTGGGAAGGACTTAAAGTAAACGTAAGTGTAAACAGCTGAAAGTTCGGCTAACCTTACGCAAGTAGTTTTGTAAAACCGGTCCATACCAACCGAAAAAGTTCCGTACTTGGGAGGGTCCAACTTTTCAACGCCGTTTTTTTGCTGTTAAATTAACAAAAAACTTCAAAAACTTTAACGTCGCTATTGTAAACGAAAGTCCTTTGGCGTTTAAAGTACTTTATATTTAAAATAGCAATGTTGAAGGTTTAGTAGGTAGGGGCCTAGAGTATTTTTTTGAAAAAGGGTCATTCCATGTGAAATGAGCAAATAATAATTAAAAATGTTGCGCCTTAATTTTTAATTTTTTTTAAATTTTACATGGTGGTTACCACCAATGAGCTGAGCTCAGAACACACTTACTTTTTTTTTGTGATGAACCGTTCTCGAGCCACGATTTATCGAAGTTCGGCTTTTTACGAGAAATCGACCGTCGCAGACCATAGCGATTATTGCTGCCATTTGAAAACTAAGCGAGATATCAAGATGGGAATACTTGCAATACATTCTGTGAACCATGCTCTAGCATAATACTATGTCAGATTTGGATATACTTTTAATTAATAGGGCACAAAATGTTATCAAATTTACTGGTCAAAATTGCATTTTTTGCCATATTTACATCAATTTTTTACAAGGAAGGGTAAAAAAAAAACAGAAAAAACCTTTTAGGCTCATTTACTACACATGAGTACATCTAAAAACATTCTGTTGTTGTTGTTTTTTTCAACCCTTCAATGAAAAAAATAATATTGAAAATTTGAAAAACTCAAAATTTGCCATTTTGGATGCCATTTTTCACCAAAAGGGCATGAATTTAAAAATTTCAACTGGTGATTTTTAGAATCACTGGACATTTATCTTAAACACCTGAAAGTTTTGTTTTGTTTTTTCGAGGGGTATAGAAATGCTGAATTTTTTAGTAATCAACAAATTTGTAATCGTACGATATATTGAATTAAAGGCTAATACTGGTCGGACAATCACACATATTTAGTATTTTGTTCCTCACATTTTTCTCTAATGGTAGGAGTGCACATTTAACTCCAAACTGAGTTGAATCAATTGTCTATGTCTGTGTTAACTTCATCAATTGTGTTGTGGAAACGTCCGGGAAACTGTTAATTCAAGGGGTGAAAGTTTGCGTATGATGGTTACGTTCTGTACCCAAACAGTATCATTGCTAGACAGACTAGTTTAAAATTTTAAATGAAGTGCCTGGACCAGATGGGTGAGAAAAAAAACTTTGAAGTCCATATATTCTAAGGATTGCTCTTTTATTATTCCTAGCCACCACTTTCTATCGTAAACACTAAACAGTAAACACGCAACATAGTCGTTTATTTTGGCGGACACAAACTCACCCGTTCATGATTTTGTTTTAGCTAGTAAAGCATTCTGGAAGTTGATAGATTTAGGCCTAGATGTTCTATAACTTTGGGATTTCTTGTCAATTGGTGGATAGAAGTGATTTTCTCAATTGTTCAGTGTTGTTGTTGTATTGACATACCTTGAAATGATGTGAGCATATTTTCTTACTTTTCTGATGGTGCTGTTAGTTAGCCTAATATAAAATGTTAAAAAAATTAAATTTATCTTTGCCATCATGTTGAAGACTTTGGAATGATGGCCAAATGGTACTTTTTTGCCACAAGTCATGGCAAAGGGCCGTGTGATGGAATTGGTGGGATGGTGAAACGACTTGTCACAATTAAGCCTCTCTGCAGGATGAATTCATTCTTACACCAGTTGCTATACAATTTCTGCAACTTGAAAAATCAAAGGTGTTTTGCTTTTTATGTTGCATCTTCTATGGTAGAAAAGGAAGAGAATATGCTCACATCAAGGTATGACAATGCAACAACAACACCACACTAGAAAAAAATGATTTATTTTCACCAATTAAAACATTTTCATATTCTGTCTGTTTTGGGGAATGGCAAGAACTCTTATCAAAGTTTATAGAACATCAAAACCTATCAACTTCCAGAATGCTTTAATTTAGTTAAACCAAAATCGTGAACGGATGAGTTTATGTCAATCAAAAAAATAAACGACCTTGCGTATTTACTGTTTACGATGGAATAATAAAAGAGCAATCTTTAGAATATAATAGGATTTCAAAGTTATTTTCTTTCACCCATCTAGTCCAGGCACTTCATTTAAATTTTAAACTATCTAGCAATGATAGGCCCTACTGTTTGGGTACAGAACGTAACCATCATACGCAAACTTTCACCTCTTGAATTAACAATTTCCCGTACGTTTCCGCAACATAACTGATGAAGTTAACACAGACAAAGACAATTGATTCAACAGTTTGGAGTTAAATGTGTACTTCTACCATTAGAAAAAAATGTGAGGAACTAAATACTAAATATGTGTGATTGTCCGACTATTAGCCTTTAATTCGATGTATCGTACAATTACAATTTGTTGATTATTAAAAAATTCAGCATTTCTATACCCCTCAAAAAAAACAAAACAAAACTTTCAGGTGTTCAAGATAAATGTCCAGTGATTCTAAAAATCACCAGTTGAAATTTTTAAATTCATGCCCTTTTGGTGAAAAATGGCATCCAAAATGGCAAATTTTGAGTTTTTCAAATTTTCAATATTATTTTTTTCATTGAAGGGTTGAAAAAAAACAACAACAGAATGTTTTTAGATAGGTACTCATGTGTAGTAAATGACCCTAAAGAGTTTTTTCTGTTTTTTTTTTTACCCTTCCTTGTAAAAAATTGATGTAAATATGGCAAAAAATGCAATTTTGACCAGTAAATTTGATAAAATTTTGTTCCCTATTAATTAAAAGTATATCCAAATCTGACATAGTATTATGCTAGAGCATGGTTCACAGAATGTATTGCAAGTATTCCCATCTTGATATCTCGCTTAGTTTTCAAATGGCAGCAATAATCGCTATGGTCTGCGACGGTCGATTTCTCGTAAAAAGCCGAACTTCGATAAATCGTGGCTCGAGAACGGTTCATCACAAAAAAAAAGTAAGTGTGTTCTGAGCTCAGCTCATTGGTGGTAACCACCATGTAAAATTAAAAAAAAATCAAAAATCAAGGCGCAACATTTTTAATTATTATTTGCTCATTTCACATGGAATGACCCTTTTTCAAAAAAAATACTCTAGGCCCCTACACTACTAAACCTTTAACGTTGCTATTTTAAATATACAGTACTTTAAACGCCAAAAGACTTTCGTTAAAAATAGCGACGTTAAAGGTTTTGAAGTTTTTGTTGTTAATTTAACAGCAAAAAAACGGTGTTGAAAAGTTGGACCCCCCCAACTACGGAACTTTTTCGGTTGGTATGGACCGGTTTTACAAAACTACTTCGTTAGGTTAGCCGAACTTTCAGCTGGTTACCCTGCGCCGCGCTAGTTCTAGGATATAATCGATAAGAGCGCACCCGAAATCCTTTTTGTTACAAAACTACTTACCGGTAGTTGTTTTTCAGTGTTTTTATTGAAAAAAAAAAACAGTGTTAAAAAACCGGTCCATACCAACCGAAAAAGTACCCCAACTACAAGAGTGCCCAATTCCTAACGTTACAACTTACAAAATGGGCCCTTCCGCCCGGTGGCAACCACTTGGTAGGTTAACGGGCCAGTTATCGTATGGTGCAGTTTCTCACACACCCAGCACTGTTGTCCTAGGCCTAGGCGAGACCATTTTCTACAAAATAAGGTTATGTTTCTTAAATACTCCTACGCCTAGGCCTACATCCTGGATAGAGCCCTACACACATTTTAGTCCTAGTAGAACTCTACCATATTAGCTAGGCCCTACTTATAAATTGTACTCAGTTTCTGTGAACATACCGGTTTTTGACAGTAGAAAACCAGCTCGCTTTAAATGAAAAATATCACCTGATACGAGCCTCGAAAAGGATTCAAGGAACGCCATTTTTACACGCGCTTCCAATCCATTAGCCGCGAGAGGGAGGCACCAACTACCAACATGAACGTGAATTGTTGTTTTGTTTGTAAAAAGCCATCCCTAATGAAACAAACACATGAATAACCTAATACAAGAGTGGCAAGTAACACGATTCTTTAAATATAAAAAGTTCAAATTTTTATCTAAACAAAGCAGGCCAAGGGGCAGTTTTATAAGTTGTAAAGTTGGTGTTGGCTATTTCGCTGCCAACGTGCATTATGCACGACCCAAAATTATATGTCATTTTAGATAGGTACTGCTGGTAATTACCCTTAAACATTCCATCTAATAAACTTTAAAGCAATCAAAATTCATTTTTACCGTAGCAAATTGAGAGAAGTTCTCTCAAAATGTTTACTTAATATGAATATTTTGTTTTGCACCGTTGGTCACATTGGTCATTTAGAGAGTTCAAATTTTACCCGCGAGCAGATTAGATAAATAAATTTTTCACTGTAATTTTCACTTGTTATCTTACGTGGAAGAAATTAGGTACTTGAAAAATATTTTATGAAGTAGGAACATAAAAATTATGTAAATAAGATAAAATAACATATATAATGAAAAGATAGTCCAATTAGACGATAAATAAAATTTATAAAAAAAACTGAATATATTTAAAAATATGTAGGCCTAGTGCACATTGATTTAGCCCATGCTATGAGGCATACACTTCTATGCAAGAGGTACCTATACTTATGGCTTGAATGAGGTCAATGATATAGTGGGCATTTTGAACCTACATGATAGGCCTAGTTGGGATATCACATATACATAAAAAAAAAAAATGTAGTTACATGTATAGTTGTTTATTGTGCAGGAATTCCTCAATTGTGTAATAGGCTTTGTTGCAGATAAGTTTATTTTTGAAGATGCTCATGCTAAAAGTGCTTTTTAAACAAAGTTGTTGGGAGTTTATTAGGAAATTTAGATTTACTAGGCCGCTTTGCAAACACTTTTTTTAGTCGCGTTGATGGATGAGCTTTTTTGTAAGTTTTTAGTTCGCGTTGGATCTCTACTTTTGCAAGTGCATTTTGAACGCATTGTAGGTGATTGTTGTCAAGTTTCTATTGTTACTGGTTAATTGTCATTATATACCTAAAAAAAACTCATTAAAACCTTTATTCTATGGATTCTGGCTAACTTTTTCTTTCAAAAGGCAATACATCACCATTACCTTAATGTCCATGTGAAATATGAACGTTGTAACCCCACCCGTTTTGTCAGAATCGGCCCAAATATCACGGACATATCGCATTAAAAATCGTAAAAGTACAATATTCATGAGAAATATTTATTCGATTGTACCCAAAAACGTGGCAGGAGTAAGTTCAGAGATTTCGATGGTCCCCTCAAAATTTTCATCAAGATCGCATATGCCATTTGCCCGGTAGAGCGCAAACAAACAGAAAAAAAAACAAAAAAAACATTGGAGCTAAATTTTTTGAGGGGTCAGTGAAATTGAAGTCTTTGCTTCGCTCATCCAAAAATATGAGTATCTTGTGTTAAAGTTCTTTTGTAATATTTTGTATGAATGTTATTGGCTTGTCTTGTGTTGCGAGTATGAATGTCTTTGTTAGTTTCTTGAATGATATTTTTTAAATATTTATGATGGATTGAAACATGTACGGTATAGACTATAGAAAGTGAGTATTTGGTGTTTAATTAAGTGTGGTTTACCGGTTAAATGACCTCTGCTAAACTGCTGGCTCAAATCAATGTTAATTTTTAAAAATTTCTGTCTATAGGGGGAATCGAACCCTGGACCTTCTGCATTGGAAGTAGAGGCGCTAACCACAAGACCAAAACCACACAAAATAAACTAGATGTAAAAATTTTCATTTCTTGTGCATATTTACAAACACATGTATCTGTATTATGAAGAAGAGAAATAACAAAATCATAGATTCAATTCTATAACATAAAAAATGAAATAAAATAAAATTTGGTATTGCACAATTTGAAGAGAATAAAATAAAAAGTGAAAAAATAGTGATAAATATTGGTTTGTGTTTCATGCGTTCAAGGTTATACATATTCACGACTTCTTATTACAGGTAAACCGAGTACTAAATGTAGGGAAATTAGAACTAATTTTCACCTTTTAACGCCTACGTTTTGTGGCCACTGTGGACCACATTGTCAAGGTGACTAATGTCATCGTGTGTCATCATCCTCCTCGCATATTGCCGTCTCGTCACTTTACCCCGGACCGCCCACCCTGCCTGCAACCTGACCTTGTTGATTTTAGACGGCGCCAGGGTTTGCTCGATGTAGAACATATGCCCACATCTTGCTGAGGGGGTAATGATTGAAATTGTTGGAGTTATTTCTTACCTCTATTGCTTTCCATATGGTTTGTAGTGGCCAGTATGAAAAATCCTTTTTCAAAATTTGGTTTTGTGAAAAAGTATTTTGTGGTATGGCTAATTTGTCAGTGAAGTACTTTACAGCATGCTTCGCATTAGACGACTTGGTTGTTTGCACGTATTTAGTGTCACGTTTGTGCTCTGAAATGAAAGTTGCCACTGTGTGCCCTGTTTGTTCTATGTGTACTTTTCCGCATTTACAGGGTACTTCATACACTCCCGCTGATGATAGTTTGAGTTGGTCTTTCGACGGAGGTAACATCGCTGAAATTTTTCTATCCGGAACGAATACGGTTCTAGCATTTTACTTGGTTACAAGTTAACAGACATTCAAAGAGCTTTTAAACAAACACCCCAAAGAAGGGAGAAATATATTGTATACAGACCGATTGGAGAGCCCTCATAGGCCTATGCTACTTAAAAAACACAACTGATAAAATTGCAAAATGCTTAATTATTTTTCATGAGGATGGATGTAAGATGAGTTTTCTATGATTCTAAGCTATCTTTGTATGGCAGGAGCTTTGCACGGTGTACTAAAGGGTTGATAATTGCTTGTTTTTGTTGAAGGTGGTGATAAGATTCAGCATGTAGCCTATGTGTCTGTGTGTGAATGTGTGTCGGTTTGCGGTATACTGCGTGTCCTAATTTATCTTTCTTCTTGTTACCATGACGTCAAGAAATGGAAGTTTCCATCTTTTTCTTTCTCTATAGTGAATTTGATAAGTCACTTTCAATTATTCATACGACTGAAAAAGACTCGGTATCTCCGCGAGTCCAAAATGGAAATAAGTCGTCAATCAATATTTCGAAGGCAGGGCTTCTCTTTCAAATGCATCCATGTATTCATTTGCTACTGCAGGCCAGATTGAAAAACCCATCGCAGCTCCTCCACTCTGTTTGTAAAATTTACTGTCAAAAATGAAAACTGTTGCTTGACTTAAGGTTGATCTATCGGCCTAATAAAAAAAAATTCCTAAATATTATTTTATCGAAACAACAGACATAGTTTATCAATTATCATCATTTGACATTGCCAAAACTATTATTTATTTATTTATTTTTCGGTTTAGCGGTACGCCCAATATAGACGTTTATAGTGAAATTTAAGGCGTATACTGGTACCCCGGACATATTCCTGCTCATAATTTTTGGGTTGGAAGGCTCATTTTTGTTCCTATTTGTAACACGTACTCTTGCCTACAAACTAACATACTTGGAAACAGATTTCCGTTCATATCTCGCGCGGTACACATATTTTTTTCCGCCGGTACAAATACTAACTTTGTACCGGAAGAAGAAAAAAATCGTATCGTGCAAGATATTAATGAGAACATTTTTTCGAGTATGTCAGTTTGTATGCAAGAGTACGTGTTACAAATAAGAACAAAAATGAGCCTTCCAACCAGGGGCGGCTCGTGTATAGGTGCTCAGGTGCACGCGCACCCCCAAATATCTGCGTGAACTAAATTCCAAATTTAAGGTTCGAAGCAAATCTCGTAATATTCCAAATAAATCGTTGGATTGTTTGCATGGATATTTTGGCCGGCCCAAAGCAAGGCATATTCGGCAGGAGTCATTCTTCAGCAGGTAAGTGCTGCCACCGGAGGAGGGTGCTCTCCGAATGTGAGTTCATTATTATTATCGTTTTATACGGTCGGCATGGCAGAACGAGCCCCGGGCCATCTTTTGAAATCACGTCTGAAAAAGCTTGGAAGATCGCGCAAGCGACTGGGTCAAAACCAGTTATTTCAATTCAATGCCTTGGTATTTTGCTCGCAGGCGCAGCATTCATTCACCCCCACAAATACAATCCGCTCAGTAGCTAGTGAAAGTTGTTGCGACAGGGTTGGTGAAGTGAGCAAACAGTGTTAAAATTACTATCGTGCCGTGAAGTGAAATTATAATATGACTTCGGTAATAAGCGATCTAAAAATAAACAATTTTTTAAAACGACCATTGGACGAAAAATTAGAAATGGACTTCATTTTAAAATAAATATACGATGTGATGTTTGAGGCGCGTGTCGGAGGAGATGAAAGAACATTATTCGGGTATGTAATATTTTAATCAACCAAATAATAATTAATTTTTTGGATGGTTTTCCATAAGTAACAATTACACATAGGGGAGTTTTTCCCGACCAATAAATTCAAAAATATACTCTTAAGTCGTTTTCCGGGTACTTCAGACCATTAGTATCTGAAAAAATTTTCGCCTCCGGCGGCTGGGGCTGCGCCCCAGACCCCTTTGTTTCCAGCAGAATAATACTTCGAAATTATGTGCACCCCCACGATGATAGCTCACCAGCCGCCCCTGCTTCCAACCCAAAAATTATGAGCAGGAATATGTCCGGGGTATATGCCACAAATTTCACTATAAACGTCTATACTAATGGGCATACTGCTCAACCGAAAATTAATAAAAAATAGTTTTGGCAATGCCAAATGATGATAATCCATAAACTATGTCTGTTGTTTTTGATAAAATAATATTTTGGATTTTTTTATTAGGCCGATAGATCAACTTTAAGGCTGTATAAGAAGTTTGATGTAGTGTTCTCTGGTACTCTTTCTCTTTCACGTTTATAGCTTCGTATACAGGAATTTTTATGAAACGAGAACACACATCCAAACTAACTAGCATGTCGTTTTTTAATGTAAATCTTTCAGTATTTTTATCATTTTTTAAAACTTTTTAAAACTTTGATGTTACAAGTTCCTGATCTAAGGAAAGGAACATGTTCCCACAAAAGTTCCTGGAAAAGGAACGCGTTCCTCCACAAGACTGATTATTACTCAACCTGACTTGAGTGTGTGTTAAGCAGTTGGCAATATGCAACATGCATGTTATTGTTATTATATGCTACCTATACTTCTTGCAATATTGTTGGGTAAGGGTAACTATGTTGAACATAATAGCAAATGCTTAAGGTCACCTACTCTGCACTTCACTGTTAGATTTAACTTGTAAATATACAGTGGGATTAGCAACAGTGCCATCCCTTTAGATAATTTAATACACAAGATGCCATACATAGCTCGAGACCCTGAAATTTTGTGAATTACTTTTTTCACTAAATGATGCTAAATATGA
This sequence comes from Sweltsa coloradensis, assembly GCA_024449915.1. Lineage (NCBI taxonomy): Eukaryota > Metazoa > Arthropoda > Insecta > Plecoptera > Chloroperlidae > Sweltsa > Sweltsa coloradensis. The sequence goes on from JAMZAV010004440.1 coordinate 39,520, forward strand.
CTGTTTTATTATTAAGTAGCAAAATAAGTTAATAATCACATTTTTATGCTAAATTAGAGCAAAATTGGGAACTTTATTCATTAAGTTTTAGGTCCAAAACATGCAAATAATTGACAATTGGGCATTGAAACTCAACATTTCTGTTTTAACGTATAGTTGGCACCATGCCAGTTGAAAATATTGTTATCAAAAATGCCTAGCTATTTCCAAAAAACGTTAACTGTATATTGCCTAAATATTCGTTTATGTGCAAGTGTAATACGTGTTCGCTGAAGGGTAGGGTTGTGATTGCAGTTTTTTCAATGACGAAATGATGCCTTTAATATACATACTGAAATTGAAGATTTTTAATAACAAAGTAAGAACTTTTTATTTGCTATTTCTCAGGGTCTCTATACATAGCCAACGACACACACCATATTATGTGTCTCAAACCCTGACACTTCAATTTATTTATGTGGGATGCAGAGCAATTCCAAAATTTCAATCTTAGTTCGCTTATGTGGCGAGACTTCTTAAAAAATCATAAATTTACATAAAAGTAAGATATAAATAGCAAATTATTTTACACATTATTTAGTATAGGCTACAGTATTAGTAATAATAGCCTAATTGTTCTTTTGCAGTGTTAGGCCTACATCATGCAATTTAAAATACTATAAATATAATTCATTACAATTTAAATTATTTTAGGCTGTTTGTACAACCCATTTATTTTTATATTTACGTACTTTCTAAGATAAAACTAAACAAAATGGACAAATCCAATTTATCACCACTATCCTTTCTCAATGTCATTAATCAGGGTATTAGTACTGTGTATTTGTCCATTTAAAAAAATCTTAATAATTAATTTACTTGTTTCAATGAAAAATTTATATTATTTCACTAAAATAATAATAAATAATAAAGTTAAATAATATTTTTTATAAACAAAAAAGTATTTGAAGTAAAATTTTGGAAACACACATAATCACCAATCCAAGAGAGATGGGGATGATTGATTCAAGAAGTTGGAGAGCAAGATGAATCGTGGGAGCGAGAGGCAAGAGTGAAGCTGTGGGAATTGTCAGAAAATAGTGGGTTGATAAGCAAGAGGAAGATGATGAAGAAGAAACTTTCAACTTTCAAGTCTGGCAAGCTTTGTGATCAATAGTGTCAAGTCCTAAATAATTGAAAAAACACCTCTCAACCCTACACAGTAAGAACCGAGTTATTTATTACTATTAATTAGTCATTTAAGGACTGTTTGGTATACTGTACTGACAATGGCATAGATTGTTCCTTCTAGACTCTCCAGTACGTAATGCAAAAAACACAATATCTCCTTCCACTCCTTTCATTGAGTCATTCTCCACGTCCAGAGAGTTTATGTTCAAACAACAGAGTACACCAGACTTCCAGACCAACAGAACTTAAAATGTAACCTTCTATTGACATACCACTACCAGTAGGCCTACTGAAGTTTGCTGCATTGTCCCGAGCTCAGGAGGTAATTGTGACATACATGGTACACTACTCCACAGTAACAGATCGAAGTGTTGTTATCCTCAAAGTCATGTATACACCTCAAGCAAACAAATTTTCTCATGGGCTAATTGTTTGGAGAGCTATATTTTGAGAAGGGTTGGTACCAAATTAATTTGTTCTCAAGTGTGTTTTGAGCTCAGAATGTAATTAATTGGTACCTAACCAAAATTAAAATCTTTTGAAGAATAATAAAAATGGTCATACGCAACACCCATTTGGGAGATTTAAAATAGAATTATCATTAGATCTTACCATTGGTGTAATTGACTGAATAGGTCTCCTTGACTTGCAACCTAGCATTTAAACCCAGAACAGATCTGGTCTAAAAGGCTACTTACTAATGCTGTTAATGGTTAGCAACATTAAAGTTCAACATGTTCTCCAACTGTTAAACTTAAACCTACTTGCTCTTGATTTTCATCATTTTCTAATACGTCATCTACAAATTCATATGTTTCTTCATGTTCATCATCTTGATTAATAATCATCTCTTCTACATATTGCTGTTCCGAAGTCTTGGGCTTGTGAACAAACATATGCCTGCTTAACTTTGACCTTGCATAAAATGCCTTATTACATAATTTACAAGCGTAGGGGCGTTCACCAGAATGGATCCGTTCGTGAACAACAAGGTGCTGCTTCTCCATAAAAGATTTTTTGCACTGTTTACACTCGTAAAGTCTCTCGTTTTTGTGGTATCGCAAGTGGCGAGTTACTTCCGACTTTGTATAGAACGACATGTCACAATAGTCACAAGGATATGCTTTGATGCCGGCATGCAGTAATTTGTGTCTATCTAGTCCAGACGTGGTAAAAAATGGACGTTGACAGATGTCGCAAATGTATTCAATTCCCTTGTGTCTCTTCATGTGATTGGTCCAAGCTTGACGAGACGTAAACTTGCCACCGCACAGTGAACAGCTCCACGGGCGTTCGTTGGTGTGTTGCCGCTCGTGGATTTGCAGCTGATTCCTAGCTGCGAATGTTTTTCCGCACCAGTTACACAGGAATGGTTTCAAGCCGGTGTGGCGTGTCTCATGCGTCTTAAGGCCCGACTGAATGACGAAGGTTCTGTTGCACCAGCGACAAGAATAAGGGCGTACACCGGTGTGGTAACGTGAATGGACAGAGAGGTCTTCTTTCCTCGCAAAAGACTTCCCACATTGGTCACAAAGGAATGGTTTAAGCCCTGTATGAACCAATTCATGTTTTTTCAAATTTTCACGAGTGGAGTATATCTTGGTGCAAATATTGCAAATAAATAGTGGTTTAGGCAATTTAGACACTTTCTTTTTGACCTTTTTCAGTTCTGTAACTGTCTTTTCACTAGTTTTTTCACTCCGATTTTTGTTTTCTTTAGATTTCGAAGCAGAAATTAAGTCCGTTTCTCCGGTAGATGTTTCGTCGATTGCCTCTCTATCATCTTGTTCTTGCATCCCATTGGATGATTGAAAGTCAAGTAAACTTTCAACTGTGCAATCTTCATCTTCCAATATTTCTGCTTTGACTTCGAATACCTATAGAGAGTGTAGAAAAAATCAAACCACATTCACTAAATAGTAGACTTCCTAAGATTCAAGTTTTTCAGGCTTAGGCTAGATTGGGTTTCTATGAAGTTTACAAACTTGAATGAACACTCGAACAACTTGAATGAACAAACTTGAATTACACAAGTGTAATTCAAGAAAAGGCAGCTAAGGATAATTAACTTAGTGAAAGCTAATGTTAAAGGACGACTCTTATTCACTTTAATTCAGATGAAAAATAATCATCAATATATATTATTAAGCCAAGTTATGATTAGCATAGCAAGAAAATCTAAGAATCCTGTGGGAAACGCGCTTTTTGTGCAAGATTTTAAATCCGGCACGTGCCACTTTTGGCGTCAGCTGCTGCATCAAGCCTACTGCCCTCAGCCGTCAGTAACTGAGCCACAGTTGACGCCAAGACACAGGATGTCAATATTTTTTATGGCAGCATTTTTGTCAGATTTATTTTTGTTTTGTTTTGAATAGGCCTAGTCAAAATATTGTCTCAAAACCCATGATTTATTCTAGAGTTGGATTTTTGATGAAGAAGCACAGGTTTAGATAGCTATCACCCCAAAAAATGTAAATATAAGCCTCATGAAATGTTTTTGCTTCATTCATGAAGGCTACCGTTAGCTACCAATAAATAAATAAATAAATAAAAAATAAATAAATAATTTCATAAATAAATAAGTAGGCCTATTTAGTGTCTACCCACTCAGTTAGATAACTGATTTTCAGTGGGGAACAGTACTGATTTTCAGTGGGGTAACAACAATAACAAGTGTGGTAGAGTAGGCCCTAATCCAGAATAATTAGTGGGCATGTTGCATGTCCACTCCATACTAATTAGTAGGGACCCTTTATTTTCGCGAGCACTTTATCTGCAAATTTTCACAATTTTGTAGATAAACAATTTTTTTGTTTCTGCTATGGTGAATGGTGAATACACCTAGGCCTAAGAATTCTATAAACCGTTTCAGTCAGAACCGATTTGCCTAACCGTTTCCGAGCTCTGTGATATAAGTAGGACCGTAACCGTACCGTAGTCATAGAACAACTGGAGAGTGTAAAAGAAACTAGTAGAACAATATTTATAATAGTTTGTTTGGACTTCACACTGGTCTTTACTCAAGAATATGTTGCAGTCAGTGTAGGCCTAAAGAAATGGATTTTTGGTTTAAAAAATAAAAACAAGTTTCATGTGAATGCCAAGGTCTAGGCCCTAGTAGGGCTTAGGCTTGCTTCGGTTTCAAAGCAATGGCACAGCAGGCACAGTACCCAATGAGACCCTAGATATATGGGTACTTTTTTGGTTGGTATGGACCGGTTTTTTAACTGTTTTTTTTTCAATAAAAACACTGAAAAACAACTACCAGTAATTAGTTTTGTAACGAAAAGGATTTCAGGTGCGCTCTTATCAAAAATATCCTAGAACTAGCGCGGCGCAGGGTAACCAGCTGAAAGTTCGGCTAACCTAACGCAAGTAGTTTTGTAAAACCGGTCCATACCAACCGAAAAAGTTCCAATATAGGGTTGCTCAATCATTAAACTCGTGCCTATAGACATACGGAATACTTACAAAGTCTAGAAACGGACACAAAGATAACAGTAGGCCTAGGCCTATAAGCTTACCTCTGTGTAAACATCATCAGTCTCCAGAAGAAAGGATTTTAGAAGAAATCGCAATGTAGAATCAGACTGCTGGCATAGCATTTTGAACTTGTTGATATTGTTAACCTCTTTACAGCAATCTTGGCAAATTAATGTTGGCAGCCCATCCCCTTCAAACATCTTTCAAAAGAAAGAAAAAATAGTTAAGTGGTTAAATGTCAGTCCTAGGACTGTAGTATCTAGGATAGGCGTAGGACTCTTCACAAAGATGCTATCTAAGAAATAGGCCTATCCCTTTCATAAACTCATAGGCTAGGCTTCACCCCTGGCCTAGCCGGTACTTCTTCGGCTAGGGGGGGCCCCAAATTTTATATACACTGTACGGAAAGGATTTCGGGTGCGCTCTTATCGATTATATCCTAGAACTAGCGCGGCGCACTGTAGCCAGCGGAAAATTCGGCTAACCTAACGAAAGTACACCTTTAACATAAGTAGTAACAAGGCAATATAGCAGTGTTAACAAGGTGTATAAAAGTTGGACCCCCCTAGCCGAAGAAGTGCCGCCTAGCCTAGGCCAAAGCCTGGCTTTACACCTTCCCTTACCTGGACATTTGTAAGTGACATTATTGTGGTAGGAATGACATTATCAAAAATATATCCCATATCAGTTTTATCCTGCAAACAAACTCTGCATATTTCATTGAACTTCACGTTTTCAACAGCCATCCTCGCAAAGGTTTTTCCTAGACCTAGATGTCAGACAGACTCTTGTCGGATTTAACCTAACTTTACACAGCCTTCTCGAAGCGAATGTAAATAAAGCAAAATCAAATTCACTGCCTTATACACTAGGAAATGGCGCTATTTTAAATTTAGGTACATAACCATTTTGGTTGGTGGCAGGATTTCTTCTCTTACAAACTGCACTTCTTTGTGTATGCACTAGCTCTTCATTATACAGTTTTCTCCTTTCATGTCTATATCCTTTGCCCCCAACAGCTCATCCATTCTACCTCTGTTCTGGCAAAGAATTAATAAAGATTATAAAAATATAAACTTAAGTTTCTTGTCACATATATTAGCATTAGGGTACACAAAACCTCTGTTGGAACCATAGATACTACGGTTGGAACCGTCACAATGGAAACATAAATTTCTTCTGTAGGCCCTACTTTAATTTAGTGTCCGCAACCAGGAAATCTTTAATATTGTTATATCCTCAATAAGAAATAAATTAACTGATTTTCAGTGGGGTAACAACAATAACAAGTGTGGTAGAATAATCCAGAATAATGAGTGGGCATGTTGCATGTCCACTCCATACTAATTTATTTGTATGGTTTTGAATTGATGTCTTAATTGTTTAGTTTTGGAAACCTAACACTTGTGGGTTTTATACCTGTTGTTGGTGACCAATAAATATAAAATGCCCTAAAATCAGTTGGTGTGTCTTCGATACTGGCAGGTAGTAGCTTATTAAATTTAAATTCTTTTCATAACTTATTACTAGAGGTACGTGAAAATAGCGTTTTGTGAATAGATGCTACAAAGCGATATATTTTCACTTAAAACTTAGGTTTTCCAGTCCTATTTTATTTTATTTTCCACAGTAGGGATAGTTTGTTTGTACACATTTTTATGCATTGATATTGATTCAACCTTGATGACATAATTTCAAAATAATAATATAAAAAATCTTCATACACAAGTTTTTGAAGGTGGCCAAAAAATAGATGCTACAAAACGCTATAAAGTGACACTTGAAAATGCTATTTTTACGTACCTCTACTTATTACCATTAACATAAGTATAACAAACAATGGTAAACCTGTAGTAGAACGGACGTGGGTATGGCTAATACTCCACCTACAAAACCTTTAACGCGTCGCTATTTTAATTATAAAGGACTTTCAATGGAAAAGTACTTTCGCTTATAGCGACGTTAAAGGTTTAGAAGGTACTTTAGATTTAAAACAGCAACGTTAAAGGTTTTGTAGGTGGAGTATTAGCCGCTATAATACCCACGTCCGCTCTGCTACAGGTTTACCCAAACAATTAATAAATCTGCTTGAACACATCAATGTTTGTTGGTACGGTACTAGTTAAGAGGGATGAATAATACTTATTCAAAATTCTATCATGTCTCAGTCTAGGGCATATTATAATTTATGCTATGCTTATGTTTGATATGGATTATCCAGGTAGGCCTACAAGTAAGTTTGAATGCTACTGTATTGTATTGTTGCCATCCTCTGACTATTGTACAGAAATGATACCTATTAATATTATTTCTGTGAGGCTTGCAATATTAATATACTGGTAACTGCATTTTATGTAAATTAATTAATTTTTTTAAATTTTAAGTCTAATTTTAGTTTTTAGTTTGGCTGAGTTTTATTAATTGTATATGTATTTTATTGTGTGTATATTGTATGAAATATTAATATGTCTGTATGGCTACTAGCGCAGTCGCTAAATAAAGACTAAATTGAATTGACTAAAAGTCGGTGGCAGGTTTATTTTTCCCTTCTTCAGCATTCCTTTCTTCCTTTGATTTCCTCTTATTCCCTTGGTTTCCAATTCCCTTACTATTCTTCTCTTTGAATTCATTCCCTCCAGACTGAGGGTTTTATCTTCACATTTCCCCTTTGCCCTCATCATTGACGTTAGCTTGTCATGTCCATCAACCTCATCATTATGGAGCATGGTCTCAACTTGAATAGACCTACCGGGAGTGCTTTAAAATTAACTTGTGAACCTCTCTGTACTTGACTACGTGATTTGATTTGTGACCAAGTTGACGAGAATGCACTTGAATCACTTATTATTGAAAGGGCATAAGTCCAAAAACATAGTTCTGAGATAATCAAGTAAATGTTCTTTATTCACCTTATTATTTTAGGCTCAAATTTACTTTTGTTTCCAGTAAAGGTATGGAATAGCTTTATTACGTTGAAAACAGAAATTTAAAAATCACAACGTGTCGGCGGGAAATGAATTTTAAATGTCGTGGACTTACGCCCTTTCAAAAATAAACGAAATATTCCAATGTTAAAACATGGAGATACACTTCTGCCCTTTCAAACCAAAACGATGCGTCTATTTCTCCGCTACAATAATACATAGCTAACTCAAACCCCATAATTTTAGACTTAAGCACTTTCAATAATAAGTGATTCACTTTTATTTAGTGACGCTGGGTTGAGCATCGAGTACTCCACTCAGCAACTATTACAGACCATGCAGTCAGTGCGACCTGGGCCGCCTAGTTACAATTGAAACCAATTGAAACTAGTGATGATATCGAGTCCAAAAAGTTCGTAGGTGCCGGTTCCTGCACTCCGGAACCAGTTCTTTAAAAAAAATTGTTAGTTACAATTTACTATCAGCAGGTCAAAAGTGCCCTTTAATATCATTCTTCTAAGTTCAAATAATGCGCGCGTCCTTGAACACGCGTAGCCTATTGTGCGATCTGAAGTAAGATGGGCTTAGCATAGCTGAATATCTTCACCATGGAGTTTAAATAGTACTGTACCTCCATGACTTCACAATCTGTGAGAAAAGAAGATGCTGATATCATGACTGTACTATTTAAACTCCATGCTGATATGCAGTTATGTACCAAAAAGAAATGCAATTTTAAATTTTAATCAACAATGATTTTTTACAAATTTTAAACAACACTTTGTTGAAAAAATATATTATATATAAGCCCGGTAAGCTAAGGTCCCGGGTTCAAACCCCGGTGTAGTCACTTTTTTAATTTCTGTCTAAAGTACTAACATAACAGCGTCATAGTCGCCTACTATAAAGCCAAGTTTAAACATATGTATATATATTTTTTTTATGGAACCAGTTTCCGGGTGCCCGATGTCATCACTAATTGAAACACATCCATCTTGGAAATAACTAAAATGTCAAGATCTCATACTCCAGCTTACTTTGTGTAGGCACACGAGAAGTCGAGAACTAGACAGATGGCTAATAAATGTCAATATCACCAGTCGTTGTGTAATTTACTCAACTTTCTTTCCCAATTTAGCCTCTACTATATGGTTAAGATTGTTTGCCAAGCTCGGGCCAACATTTTTTACAAAGTTAAATGCAAATTAAAAAATACGCTTGATCATCAAATTCAGCTAATTTCACATACAGTCTGGACCGCTTTTTTACCTTTAATTTTCATAAAAAAAATTGTGCATGTGGCTATCAAAGCACATTTCGACATCAATTAATTGTCTCCTACACAAAATTGGGAAATAACTACAAATTAACTGTTTGGTGTGATATTTACGGTCATTTAGTAAGAAAAGTGAGCAATATTTGGAAAATGTGCTTTGATAACGCATATTACACATTCTTTTCTTACTTAACATTTTGTTGCAAACCACAACCCGACAACAAACGATAGAGCTTCCAAGTGATCCAGACTTTACATCTGCGTTCTGCATCAAAGCCTGGTTTTCTCGAACCCAGCCAACAGCCTTAATAAGCATTAGTTAGAAAAAAGAAACTATTTAGATTATGCCCTACTGGTTTTCTATCACAGTGTCTTCTCTTATAAAATAAGAGCATTCTCAAATACAATAAGTTGCATGCCAGAATTTAGGCGCTGACTTTGCATTATTAGCACGCCAAAATCAAGCTCAGAGGAGTTCATTTTCACTTACTAAGCACAATTTTTTGCAATTCTCATATTTGTTGCGAGGTGTGATTGCTTACTACCCTACCTACTGTATTTATACAAATATAGGCCACATGCTGGAAAAGAGGTGTGCATATGCCATGTGAAGCTAGGGTGACCAGATGGCCAGGAGTGAATTTCGGGACACTCTTTCAGGCGAAAACAGCAGGGGGGTTTGGGGGCGAGCCCCCCAACAACAGCGCCGCAGGCGAAATTTTTAAAATCAGGGTTTTTGGAGTGATTTCTGAGCGTTTCAGAAAAAATATCGATCTGGATTTAATACTGAAATACTGTCGTTTGTGTAGTCAAAAACCAGAAAACCTTGTAAAAAAAAAAAAAACACTGCAATTCGCTTTGTGGGGGAAATCGTACCACCTACGAATCCATTTGTAGGTAGTGAGCCTACAATCCTTAAATTTACAAAGCCGCTTCTTAGATTTCTTTGCTTTTTTGTTTTTATTTTCTAGTTGAAATTTCTAATTTTCTAATTTTTTTAAAAGCAAATAAAATAAAATTGTGAATTTACCAATTTCGGGACAAAAGGCGTCCCGAAATGAAATATTTCGGGACGCGGGACAATTGCGTCAAATTCGGGACTGTCCCGCATTTTTCGGGACGTCTGGTCACCCTATGTGAAGCCATTTGTTAATAGTATTTATAACATAAAAAAATTAAAAAAATATTTAGTGTTGCGGTCATTATGTTTTAATGGTGGCTTTTGATTGATTGGATATTGCTCAACGTCTCATATTTATGCAACTTGGCTAATCGAGAGGAATTGAGTAAATAAAGTAATTATGAATTAATGGCTTTTTACAAAAAATTGTTTCCATTTGTATGTTTTCTTCATTATTCAATAATAACATTACATATTGTAGGATTAATTATGGCATCCTAAACAAACCTAATCAATAATCATAGATAGACTTTTAAATGTCTCGCTATACCCGTTAATGACATTTTTATTGATCAGGTTGTTTTGTAGCGGTGGTATTCAACGATTGACGATATTTTTTGTTGACGTTAAAAACTTTAATAGTAACAATAGGAAAAACAGGAATAAGAAACAAGAGTAAAGTAAATTGAAAAATTCATAAACTTCACATCATAGTTCAAGTCCTGAAGAAGAAAACAATAACACACACATAACAGAAACTTGTAGAAATACAGCCAAACCTTACACACTCAAAAGGAATGAGATCTAAAAAAAGGGCCAAGCTCATCTATCCTTCCACATTTGCGCATTCTTAATTCATAAACGTACAGTGTCCCATAACAGCATCCTCGAAAAGCTTGGCAAAATAGAATTTGCGATTATTAATTTAAACGTAATAGTTTATCCAAGTTCTTGTTTTCTAATTAATTTAAACGTAACAACAAACAACAAACGCACAACTAATGTTATTTTACACCTATTTCACTGCATCCACAGCCATGTAAATCATCAGATAATCAAAAGAATACCCGGTATTGAAAATTTTCACCATCTTTTGTTTTACATTTTCATTAAAAGTGACAGGAGATTGCGTGAGTTTATTAAAAGAAAAGAAAAGGCTTATTATTGCCGTAAATTTTGGAATAGCCTAGGACTATCATACCATTGTTTATCTGCATTAGGCTTTTAGTAATCAAAACTAGTTATTTGTACGGGATGTGTGTCAGAACAAGGTTGTGCTGGCCTAGGGTTGGCTAAGAAAGGCCTAGGGCTTGTCAAACATGTAATGTAAGTACTTATTTTATCTAGTCCTATAGCCTAATGAAACTTTAGACCTACACTGTTGTATTATAAATAATTTTCTACATCTGGGCCTAGGCCAGGTACGGTTTCTGATTTGTTTTATGAGAGTATACTGACACCTTTTCTCGTTCCACACAAAGAAGAAAAATTTAAAATGTCCGCTATTTGTTTACGTTTGGCATGTGTTGTCAGGTACATAAATCCCCTCGATTGTGATAGTTTTCAAGTTCACATCACGTTACATGACGGCTGGGTAACACCTCGAAATCACCCCAACTCTGCTTGGTGTATAAGGTGCTTGAGTGTGTAGCGCACTGCGGCTTGGCTGCGGCGCCCTAACGGGCACCTAGATATAGTCTTTGAAACGTTGACAGGAAAATAACATCAACCGTACAATAGGCCTACCACCGCTACAAAACAACCCTATCAATAAAAATGTCTAAACATAGATATTTTCCTATTTTTGTACCTTGCTGGTTTGTATTACTACTTTTTAGTCTAATTTATTGAACATAAATAAATAAATAAATAAATAAATAAATAAATAAATAAATAGATAAATAAATAAATAGTATTTAGAGTCTACCCACTCAGTTAGGCCTATATAACTGATTATCAGTGGGGGACAGTACTGTATTTATGTGAGTATAGGCCTAGGGTATATTTGAAATTGTCAAGTTCAAAAAGTGGGGTGCGGCCATTATGTGAAGCCATCAATAGTATTTATATCCAAATCTTTAAATTCTGAGTGGTCAAAATAAGGGTGCGGCCTTTACTCGAGGGCGGCCTATAAGCGAGTAAATACGGTAAATCAAAGCGACTAACCTACCCTGTAGGCCCCGACGCAATCGACGAGTGAACGATAACCAACCAAAGATCGATATTTTTAATAGGAAATATAGCAATCAGTGGTATGGACAGTGCGAACACCCGCGTATCAACACCAGAATCAACAAGGCCGATTCAGAACAACTCTGAATTTATTATGTGCTTCGTTGCTAGGACGGCTCCAAAGTCATAGTTTACAAACTCCTAAGATACAAACTGATGGACTTAAGTCCAAATGAGAATTTAAAAAACTTCTGACTTTGACTGGAATCGAATCCTGGACCTTCTGCATTGGAAGCAGATACGCTAACAACAAAACCAACGAGCCACACACAAGACCAACGAGCCACACAAATTTTTAAATGAATTTAACCATGAATGAATTTAAATTAAATAAATTTAATAAATTAAAAAAAAAAAAAAATTCCTTACCAGTCGTGTTGAGTTAACCCTCTATTCATTAATTAGAAGCAAAGACTATTTTGTCCTTTTATTTTGACACATTCTTAGAGTTTATTTAATTATTTCACACCTATCATATTCAGTTTAAAAAAGGAACTGATTTGTAAAAGAGTTTAATGGAGTCTCCCAAATCATCATCATGAAAGCTTTCTGTTTCTGTTTTTTTTTCTTTCCGGGTAAACGGTTTATAACACCGTTATCAAATTCACATAAATATAAATTTCAATAAATTATAAATCTATGATATCGAGTACATGTATTCCTAAATTAATTCTTTGATTTTGAATTAAAAATTACCTAGTGAAATCACCATAATTTACTCTATTTTGGTCAACTTTGGAAATTTATTCCAAGCGTACAGATTTTTTTAAACGTAAATTTGCATAGGTACTGAACATCAATGTTTGAATCAATGTGAACGCGCAGGTAAATTTGGTTTTATCATATGATTAACAGTTTGGTGGGAATTTCCAGAATTTTGAAATCCATATTTTAGATTTCCCACTTTTTCACGTTTTGGACTTATGTCTCACAATTGATCTTCAATGCTTTTTTTGCAACCAAGTAAGTACAAAAGTACTTTATTTAACATTCATGCAAAATTTGGTAGCTACCGGGTAATGATATTACCAACCGTTCAGCAGAAATTGTCAACACCACACCTGAGTGCACGCATTTGAGTTGGGCCAAGCTCAGCGTCACCTCTTAGTATCTTGACACAATTTGTAGCAAACGTACTCATTACGGTACGGTGTTACAATTAATTGCAATTATGTCAAAACCTATTCTAAAAACTGAGATACAAATCTTGTCAAGTGTGATGTAGGCATATTGTAACATGTGAACCACAAATTGACTAGATGCAAAAAAATCCATTTGGCATTTTTGTTCCTCAAACATTGCCCTAGAGCAGGTATGATTACGTATATCTTCATTTTAAACACAAAGATATAGGACTAGGTTCTAGGATCGATGTGGTACGTACGGAAGATCAGACAAAACAAATTCTATACAGTACACCAATGCCATTATTGAATCATATTTTATTCTCTGGTATGGAATGATGGATAGGCCGGTACGCCTATGCCTAAACTTGCATTTCAGTAAAATAAAATTAAATTAAGGGTGATTCAGGCTAACTTTTCCATAGCATCCCTATTTTCCAAGCACTTAACAGCCATTTGAAATGCCCCATCCCGTGTTTTATTTCCTCCAATAAAACCATTTGCATGCACGAATATACCTCCCTCTATTCCACAGGTTTCCGAGAGCTTTTCGTCACGCAATCCTTGCCATTTCTCGAGCAAAGGTATTCGGCTAACAAAGCTTCCAACTCCAACCGGGACAGTCTGCACTCGCCAATTCTCATTGTTGTCAGCGAAGAGAACAAACTTAATGGTGGGATCAATATTCAATTTCTTTTCCAGAGCAAATAGGTGCTCTTTCCAAGGAACAGCTGTAACAGGAAATTCAATGATTTCGCCAGACTGATGAATGGTTGATCGACTTTCAAGTGCTTGTTGAACTATGTGCCTGGCAGGCCACCACACTTTACTGAAATACTGAACACGGTCATCAAATTCACTCGCAACCAACTTCATGGCTTGGTAGAACTGCACCGTCTCGTCGTGTTTATCAGTGCTGTTCCAAGATGGATTGAAGTAGCTCGCTCGAGAGCTTAGGTTGGTTGTGATTCTATATGATGGTTCCCCATCATACATCGGCACTCCATTATCGATGCCATCAATTTCTTGTACAAAATACTCATAAACTTGATTGAAAACTTCCTTCAAAATGTCTTCATTATCTTCATCTAGATAGGTCTTCAAAATATCCATGCCAAAATGGTAGTAGACCAAACCGGCACTACTTAATTTTGTTTTCCATGGCTTATCAGGAGACAGCGAATGCATAGTTTCATTAAAGCTTCGCTGGTGGTGATCGTATCGATGCTTTGAAGGATCATACACCCCTCCAACATCAACAACAATGTCACAGGTATCAAGCAATTGCTGGTCTCTTGTCCTGATTATTTCTGCATTTTTGTACTGTGGCAATCTCTTAAGCAGGTAACAAGCCAAAATCTCATCGCAATGGAAAACACCATTGTGAGTACCGATTTTTATATTTGACTCGGATTCGTTAGTTCGGACCATCTTGTTATGTCTGAAAATAAAATGAATTTGTTTATCGCCCAATTAAACTTTTGGGCTAGGAAGGATAGGTAGGCATTTAGATAGGGGCCTATTGGATGACATTCATGAATTGGGGACAATGCGTTTGTCTTTTTTCCAATCTGTCAAGCTTAGAAAATCTCCTGATAATTTTCTATCTTTACACGGAAATACAAGAAACCCATATCAAATTTTGACTGCATCTTGATCTTCTAGTATTATACTACGAGTGACATTGAAGGGGAGTTTTAGTTTTCATTATTTACAGCATAATTAGTTGTTTTACTCAATTGTGTGGGTAAAGCTGAAAAATAACATAAACAATTGAAGTTTTATTTGATTCTGACAGAAGTAAATAGTTCATATTAGATTTAAAAAAATTTTTTAAAAAACCTTACTTGTACCTAAGACAAGGTAGTATATCTATTATAGTATAATAGTAGTTGACGTAAACTCCGTTCATTATTTTACAGATTTGTGGGGATTTAGCCCTAAAGTCTTTAAATTTACTGAGGGGACCTCATAAGCTACTTTAAAGTTTGTTATTTTGTTTTATAGCCAAGTGTCAATATTATTTGTTTACACTTTCTTGACAGCAGAATAAGGTTAATTGAATTATATAAGACCTTTTCGATTTTAAATAGTGATTCATTTTCAATCAGAATGGTTAAGTATTGTACCGTGTGTAAGTTGCAGAAGAAATATAAAAATAAAAGCCTAAAGTGCTACGTATGTAAAGCTTTTTTTCATCGAATGTGTATAAATATGAGCCATGAGACATTCGATTCATTGCTTGGACGATGGGAATGCAATAAGTGTATAGACAATTGGAATACCAGCAAGTGTCTTCAATGTGGTGTTCAAGATGTCTATGAACTGAAGAATAGAACAAGAAGAGTTTTGCCGAAATGGTACTGTATGAATTGTTTATTTCCCCTCTAAGTGTACACGATCTTTTTAATACTAATGATGTCGTTCATGTCGATGAAGAGTCTCAAAGTAATGATGATGTTGCTAAAGGTTTACCAGTATTGCAAAAAGGAATGAAGCTTGGACATCTTAAGATACGTAAGTTGGATTAGTATAGATCAGTTGAGGGTTATTCTTGACACGTACAATTTTGATATATTTGCTTGCTGTGAAACATATCTAGATGAATCTGTTTCAGATGGTTTTATTACTGTTGACAATAAAATGCTAAGATTTTGATCGTGAAAGGGTAGGGGGGAGGGTTAGTTATTTATATTGCTGAGAAGTTCATGTCAAGTGTAGTTGAGTGTAAGTTAAATTTCGATTCTGGCTTCCAAATTAAATTCTGGCTTCCAAATGTAAAACCAATGATTTTTACAGCAGTTTATAAAGCTCCACACGTAAAGTTAGAAGAATTTTCAGATTGTTTTGATAGTTTAGTAAATAATTTAAAATTGGAAGCTAATGAATTATTTTTTCTAGGTGATTTCAACATTGATTTGAGTAAGAAGACATTACCAGTAAATCATTTCAAAATTCTCACTAGATCACATGGATTGGTGCAATTGATAAAATCTGTTACTAGGGTTATAATAGGTCAGCTACTTTAATTGATCATGTTTATGTAAATCACAATGAAAATATTATTCAGTCAGGTCTTATAAGTGTAGGATTAAGTGATCATGAATTAATTTATTGTGTTCGTAAGATTAATAAGCAAAATTTTCTTCCTAAATTTGTAAATACTGGAAACTATAAGAATGTTGATTGGAAGCAGGTAAATGAAGATATATCAAGTGGTCCCATTGATCAAATTGGTATGACGGTAAGTGCAGATGATAAATTAGAAATGTTTGTTAAAGTAATCGTGGAAACTCTAAATGAGCATGCACCCCCTCTTGAAATAAGAGTTAAAGGAAAACCAGCCCCATGGTTAACAGCAGTATTAGGAAATCCATGCATACGAGAGACCACTTGCGCAAAGAATTCAGAATTTTTAGAAGGCCATCAACTTGGGAGGAATACAAGAAAGTTTAGAAATAAGGTAAATAATCAGATTCGTTTTTCTAAGCGTGAGCATTTTAAGTCTTCTTTTGATAATGATATTTCTTCAAAATCTTTATGGTCAGGTTTATAATAAGTTGACAGGTAACAAAGTGAAAAAAGAGTGTAGCATAGCCTCATTGGACAGAGAATGGGGTATCCTACACGTCTAATCCTGACATTTGCTGGTTTGATACAGAAAAGTTTTGTTGTGAACGATGTAGATTTTTCCAGTGAAATTGGTAAGTTTAAAGATTTAAATAGAAAAGAAGCAGATGATCTCCCGCATGTAAAGGTAACTAATGAAGAAGTCATTTCAGCAATTAAACGCCTTAAAATTAAAAGCTCAACAACACTTCAAGAGATTCCATGCATAGTATTCAAGAAATGCGCATCAATAGTCGGATTATTGGCGTATCTAATTTCCCATTTCTTTCTTGTAGGTGATTTCCCAACACAGTGAAATTGGCAAGGGTAACACCTATTTATAATGGTAAAGGTAAAAAGAGTGATAGGAATTCTTATCGACCTATAATCAAACTCTTCCAATTGTAGGGAAAATTATTGAAAATATTTTGTACATGAGGTTATTACATGAAGTGGATGCATCTGAAGGTTTAAGTGAAAACCAACATGGGTTTTAGGAAAGGTAGATCACGCAAAGTGCCCTTCTAGCATTTACAGATTTTATCTATAAAGGGATTGACAAGCGGAATGGTAAGGTTGGAGCTGTTTTTGTTGATCTTAGGAAAGCATTTGATTCAGTACCTTTTTTACCTCTTTTAATAAAACTAAAAACCAGGTATAACATAAGTCCTTATTTGTTATCAATATTGGCGGATTACTTTTTAAAAAGAAAAATGTTTATCAATCTTGCAAAATATAGTTCAAAAGTATTCAATATATTTTGTGGAGTACCACAAGGATCAATATTAGGACCCCTTTTATTTATTCTTTACATAGATGATATATCTACTATAATGGGAGGAATCAATTATATTTTATATGCTGATGACTTGGTCTTTTATTTAGAAGGTGTGGATGTTGAAGAGATCGTAAGACGTCTTCAAGAAGTTTTAAAGAGGATGGATGATTGGTTTAAAATTCAGGAACTTGATATTAATTAAAGTAAAACAAATTTTATGATTTTTCATAAGGCTAATGATAGAAGCATGAATGATATTCATTTGACGTTGAATTGTAATGGTAAGCTAATTTCTAGAGTATATGAATTTAAATATCTTGGAGTTTTCTTAGATTGTAATTTAAGTTTTAAGAAACATTATGAATATGTATGTAATAAAGTATCATCAGCAATAGGAATTATAAGTAGAATGAAGAGGTTTGTAACAGAGAGAATGTTGAGGTTACTTGTAGATTCTTATATTCACTCTATTATTGATTATTGTTTAGTGGTTTGGGCAGTAAGACCTTCTACCGAATATGTTGTACTTCAGAAGAGAATTGACCATCTGTTTGATTCAATTCCTATGAGCCAAGATTTACAATCTGATTGCTTCACGATTGAGGAAAGAATGAAATATAGCGTACTGGTAAATACATGGGTCATTCTCAAATAAAATGACCCTTGTGCTGTCCCACCTTAATATTATTTTTTTTTTTTAGATCAAGATATTGATTTGCATAAATTTTGATTGTACATTTTCAGAATACTTATAGTTTTTATTAGCTCCATGAATTTTTGCACTTCTATCTTGTAAGGTTGACCTTTAATTCAATGTCGGGTATTGCAAAATGTGTTAAAACCCATGTCCCTATCCTCAAAACCAGAAGTGTTTTTGTAAAATGTTTGACTTTAAGACTAAAATTTATTTAGTCTCTAGATTGGAATTAATGCAGAAATAACAGTTAATAACTGTGTGTTAGTGACTTTTTTTAACAATTTACATTTTCAAACAATAACTAGTGGAAAGTGTTTGTCCCTAATGTGGCAATTTCATAATAATGTCATGACTGTTACCATTGTAAAAGAGTTTAAATAATTTTTCAAGAAGGCAGTGGATCAATCTAGAAGAAGAAGAAGAACAGCTCCTGACATGGCATCATGGAAGTTTGGTTTGTTTTGACATGAGAACTCTTTAAAATTGAAAAGTAAACATTTTAACGGTGAGTATTTTAATTCAATGTCATGAATGTTACCAAGATAAAACAATTTAATTTGTATTTAATATTTTATTTAACAATTGAGTTAAGTTACAATCAAGTTCCAGCTCATAGCAAACATAACCCTACTTTTTCAAATGGGATTGTTAACAGCTAATGAATTAATGAAGTTGAAATGTCATGCATGTTACTTGTCAGGTATGTTACTTTCAAAAAGTAACATTACCAAGGGCATCGTGGATTACTGCATTAATTTCCTGCAACTGTAGATGTGTTTTGAAGGGAGAGGTTGTAATTCATTGCCATACTCAAAAGTAACAAAACACTTGTTTTTATTGATTTTCAGTGATCACTTGTCAAGAATGTTACTTTTTGTCAAGACCGTTACCCGTAGTGTCTCTTTACTTTAAAATCAACACAAACTTGTTGGATTAGATGGATTTTATCTTTAGGTTGACTGATTTGTACACTAACAAGCAACATGATCTTAGAAAAAAATTATTACTGTTAGAAAAGTAACTTTTTTGTCAAGACTGTTACTTTTTGTCAACACCGTTACCCGAGCTAATTATTAAATTAAGTCTTATTTAAAGTTTAAAATAACTGAATCACATTTTTAATCTTATTTATAATATTAATACTTCATTGCTAACAGTGATCTTGATAAAATTTGATTTGCCATTTGTCCATTATTAGTAGGTAAGTTAATTACCAGGTTTTGAAATTTGAGTAACATTCTTGACATTTTGGTATTATAAAAAGTGATTAAAATAAAAATGTATATTTTATTGAATGTATTAGTTTTGTGTGATAATGTAACTAAAACTATTGTGCACATGAATATAGATTTAATAAATAACTTCTTACATCAATTGTCACTTTTATGTCCGGTAACAGTCATGACATTTTCGTACACTTGGATTGATGAAAATGCTTGTATGTAAAAAAATTTGTTGTTTTAGATAAACCCTTTTAGGGCTGTAAGAACAAATTATTGGATAATGTATTGTTAAAGGAGGCATCCAATTTTATGTTATAATTTTTTCTTGCAAGCATTTTTTTCAATATGGTCATTACGTTTGAGAATGACCCACATACAAAATATTGAAAGGTATGTATTCAGGTATTTTACCCAATATTTTTCAATTTGTTGATCGTGATAGAAATTTCTTTCTAATGAACTCTTTGAAAGTTCCTAAATTAAATTCTGAATCATTAAGAAAGTCATTCTTGTACAGAGGAGTATCCTTTTGGAATTCAATTTCTTATGATATTAGAAGCCAGTTTACTGAGCTAGGAATAGTACAATTTAAAAGTAAAATTGAAGCAATGATAATGAATCAAAGAACAAAGAAGAATTGATTTTTACTATTTATTTGTGGGGCATTGTCTCTATGTTTATGTAATGTTAATTATCTTCATATGTTCTTATTTATGATTTTGCTGTTCTCTTTGTTTGTTCATTATTGCTTTGATTTTGATGTATTCAATGTATTTTCAATTGATATTTTTCTGCCTAGATTGTCTGGTTGCCGCCCGTGGTGGAACTTGCAACTTGAGTTAGGTGTCCTGTATATCATTGCTATGATCAGTTTTTGACTTGAACAATTTTAAATAATTATATATCTGATATAATTATATATTAGAGTCAAGATCTTTTGCACTAAATTGTTACGGTATCAAGATTTGAACACAAGAATAAAGATTCGCGTTCGGTGGTTTCTTCCGCGAAAGATTGATACTCCCTGATTTGCTGTTCCTGATTTTTGGCAAACCTCATATTCGTTTGAGTGGGATCGTCTAATAAATCAGTTTTTTTCTGTTTTGTTTTTCTTTTTTAATGTTTTTTTTCTTCTTTTTCTTTCTTTCTTTCTTTCTTTTTTTTTCCCTTCATTTTTTCTTTTTTCTTTATTTTCTTTTTCTTTTCTTTTCTTTTCATTCCCCACCCCTTTTTTATATATTCGATTCATTCATAAATTGCATTTAATATCCTTTTTATTTGTTATCAAATTTGTTGAGTATTTAATACATTGTTGTAATATTACTATTTCAAAGTTCATTGTTGTGTCTGCAACTATGTTATTAGATTTATTTAGTTGTCCTCCTTTGTAAATCAGTTTTTATAACTGAATAGGATAGACGTTAAATAAATAAATAAATAAATAAAAATAAAATACCATCGATTGACCAACTGACTAGGTTTACTTTGAAGCCGCTTCCTACTTTACAGCTAGCCTAGCTTAGTAGGTTAGGCCTAGTTTTTTTTTTTACCATGGAGGATTACAGGGAACAAAATTAACAAAATATGCTATGTCCACGATGGCGCAGAAGTCAGAACTGATTTGGCAGAAACAGTTCGAGATTTTGTTTGCGACAGCCATTTTGGAAAACTGTTTTCTAGGTTAAAAGACTTAAGAGTGACATTTTCTTCATTATCTTATTTAAAGGCATACTATAGGCCTAATATGATTGTGTCGATGCGTCCGTACAAAACTATCACAAAGTATAGATAATTTATACGTTTTAACTTCGTAAGACAAATTAAAGCCAACATTTTAATTCTCAGATTGGTATCCTATTAGTGAGTTGTCATTTCCCTTGAAACGGGCGTAGGTATATCAAGCACTGGTCTACCAATTTGAGTTATCCAAATCACTTTCCAAACTGTATTGAAACTTTTAAGTGTTTTTGGCCAAAACCGAGGAACTTCTTGGTTGGGGACCCAAAATAAAATCATGTTTTGGCCGGATTATCAACAAAAAAACTACAAAACCTAACCTTTACCGACCGGTAACGTTACTATTTTTTTGACAAAACTCCTTTTCGGTTGAGAGTCCTTTAGATTGAAAAAAGAAACGTAAAAGGTTTTGTAGGTTTTTTGTTTTGTACTTTGGAGTATTTTAGTGAAAAACATGATGGTATTATTTTGGACCCCCCGCCCCATCCCCCCCAAACAAAGAAGTTCGAAAACCATAAGGTAGCCTAATCAACATCTTCAAACTGTTTTAAATCAAACCGTTTTGACTTTAAAGTTTAAACCGTTTCCGAGCTGTGTGAGTGTGATATACGTTGTCATGGTTTCATTGCATTCACTGCATTCACACAAGGGTGACTAAAGTGCAAGAAGGGGGGGGAACCAAGGGGCAAACTATGTTGCCAGAGGGGATCATATGTGGAAGTATGAGAGGGAAGGGAGCATGGGCAACTGACGCAGGCAGAAACTCATGCTTGGCTAGAACGGTGGTAGAGTGGAATGGCCTACCAGGGGGAGTAGTGGGGGAGAAGACTGTAAAGGGTTTTAAAAAACAAATGAAGCTGCTGCCGAAGGTTAATCCAGAGAAGGGTTGAGAGAGCAGGCAAGACTAGTTCATGCCCATGAAGTGAGATGGGACAAGCTAACGATAAGATAAGGGAAGATGGGAAATGAGAAGTAGGCCTACTTTGAATGGAATTAGAGAAGAGAGAAGCAGAGGTCAAGCTTATTGAGATCCAAAAGAAAGAGAGAGAGAGATAGGCCTAGATGGGCTCAAGACAGATGGGATAAGGGAACAAGACAAAATCAAAAAGGAATGATAAAGGAAATTTAGAAGGGAATGAACAAGCAAAAAGCAAAACGAAGGATGATAAGGAGGAAGGAAGGATGAATCAAAATCTACCACCGACTAACTAAAGCCTAGTCAATAGTAGGGGAAGAAGACAATACAATACAAATACAACCAAGACAGTAATAATTCAAGCTAATTGTGCTAGACCTACTACCTAGCCTAGTTTATGGTAAGACCGGGTAGCTGCTCTAGGGGCATAGGGCTATGCCCTACCATGGGGAATAGGTACTCTTTCGGTTGGGAATGGCCTACTCTTTATCACTATTTTTTTTTCAATAAAAAATGACGAAAAACCACTGTAAATATGAAATAAATATAAAAATAGTAATTATGAACGATTTATTGAAATTTACTGATCTGAAAATTTACAATAGATAGTAGGGTACCCGGTAGCTTATTAATAATTTACACAGGTTATAAAGACATGCACGTTAGGCTGACGGCCATGTTGGATAGGCGATGTCTCCTTCCGAACTTATATTTGCTTATACCAACCTTTTCGACTTAAAATAGGTAGGCCTACTCTACTTACAAAACCTGTAACGTCACTATTTTAAATAGAAAGGACAACAAACTGCAATTGATAAAATATAAATCATTTACAGTGGTTTTGCGTCGTTTTTGAATGAAAAAAACGGTGATGAAAAGTTGGCCATTCCCAACCAAAAGAGTTGGATAGTAGATAGTTGGACCGCCCCAACCGAAGAAGTACCTAGGCCTAGACCTACTACCCAACTGGAACTCTTGTACTTGGCGGGTCCCAACTTTTTAACCGTTTTTTTTTTGAGTCAATTGTTGTTGTAGGTGCGGCTGCCCACTTATGTAAAGCATCATTCACAATCAGTTCCTAAGTCGTAAGGTGTAAGGCCAAAGGCGTAATAATTTGTATTGCGGAGTATGTATTTCAATCAGAACGTTCACAACACTCCGTCGCAGGCGTATGGTTTATGTCGTAACGAATTGCCCAAAATCCAATTCTTACGACGGTTTCGTACGACGAGCCAATCACGAACAAGGAAACTCCACAGCTGACTGTACGCGCATGCGCAATACACAGGAGCAATGAAAAATGGTATGGTTGTTGTAAACGCCTAGCATTTCTTACGACTTACGCCTTGCGCCTTACGACTTAGAACTGATTGTGAATGATACTTTAGACTACTAGCTGCTGGGGTCCAGGGGCGAAGCCCCGGTGGGGGTAGTTGCAACCCCCCATTAAAGACAAGAAAGTAATGAATTATTCCTCTAACGTTGCTAGGCCCTAGGCCTATTTTAAACGGAACACCTTTTGCGTTGAAACTCCTAAATATTTAAAATAGCGACGTTGAAGGTGTTGTAGCCAACTCAAGTAAGGTTAAATCCGACACAGGCCTAGACCTAGGTAGAAAATACTTACATTGGATGGCGTTGGTGTCTGACGTATGAGGATGAAAGTAACAAGCGATATCGGATTATTGATGTGATTCTTGCTTCGTTTCTAATAATTCCAAACAACACAAGTTTACATAACATTAAACTTATAAATCAGCAAATGACATCCATGCGAAAACAAATTTAAACGGAACCGGAAAACGAAAACTATAAATATCACTGCACTCTAAACTCAAACGATTTGGCTATCGATATGCAATTTTGATTTTCCGCGCGCTTGTCAAAACTGGGGAATCGTAAAGTAGGTGAGCTTTAAAACCCTTTTTGCTGTTTTCATCATTCAATAAAATGAGCTTAAGTTACGTCTGATTAAATATTAAGCTCTCATTCTCTTCCTTGTACCAAGAAGACATTTCACCATTCAGATTTACATCTGCAGCTATGTGGCCTTGGTTGCTTATCAAATAACCTTGTACAATTTTAAGTAGGTAGTGATATTAGTTCTCATGACACGAGTTTTTCAACTTCGATAAGCAGCATGGTTTCTGGAAAACTAGCTTTTGTAACTGGCAAGTAGAAAAAATGGTGTTCTGTGAATATTGCAAGCAATTTTGAATTTTCCCTAATTTGAGGTTATGTCACACACATTCATCCACACACAACCAGTCCTTACACGGTACATTACTTTCAAACTGTGTCGAGGGTTAGCATCTGTATGATATGTTAATGTAAGACTGTAGTTGGAACTATCAGTTTTTTGTTATCCCGTCTCCCGTTATAAACAGTCCGTCCGGTGTAGCAGTTGAATGCCAATGTGAGATTGCTCTTATTAGCATAACTTAATTCTTCCCTATTCACCACTATTCTGTTTTGATTCAGAGTTTTCATCACAGAATAAAGCTGCTGCCAAATGATCAATAAAGTGGCCCAACTTTATTGCTATCCACGACACACGAGCAACAAAATAAAGAAACAGTGGTGACACCAGTGACACCTACTGTTGTGATTGGTTATCAACGATCACGTGATACTTTGAACTGAAGTAACTTTTATTGTCCAGTAGTTCAGAATGTTGAACATTTTTGGGGTGTTGCTGGGTGTTGCGCAACTCGACTTAACCGTTTGGTGGCAATATGCATGTTATCAAATGCACACCAACTCACGCAACATTGTTGGGCAACTATGTTGATCGTTTGGCAGCCGTTTAAATGAATTGTATTTCTCGATTTGGTTCATCAGGAAACACTCCCGTGGGTGTAATTGTTTTTATTTACTACAATTCAGAAATTAAAAAAGTCCGCCCCAACCGGGAATCGAACCACGGATCTCCCACATTCCAGGTGGACGTCTTAACCACTAGGACCATCAGGATGGGTACATTTTAATCACGAATTGTAGTTGCATTATACATCTGAAAGGATGGAAAAAGTAGGGCTACTGCAACGAATATCTGCTGCCTTTGAACTGACCACCAAAAATTAATTATAATATCATTACCTTTACGCAGGGATGCGGAGGGTTTTATTTCTCGATTTGGTTAAACGGGAAACACTCCGTGGGTGTAATTGTTTTTTTTTAAATACAATTCAGAAATTAAAAAAGTCCGCCCCAACCCGGGATCGAACCAGGATTCTCCACATTCCATGTGAACGTCTTACCACGTAACCATCAGGAAGGGACATTTAATCTCTGAATTTGTAGTTTGCATTATACATCTGAATGGATGGAACAGTACTGCAACGAAAACGCTGCCTTTGAACTGACCACCAAACATTAATTTAATGTCATTACCTTTACGCAGGTATGAGCGAGGGTTTATTTCTCGATTTGGTTAATCGGGAAACACTCCCGTGGGTGTAATTGTTTTTATTTACTACAATTCAGAAATTAAAAAAAGAATTGTATTTGCTCGAATGCAGGCTTCTGGAATTTTTGTAATTTGCACCTCATCTTAATCTCTCTCTCTCTCTCTCTACCTATACATTATCTTGAATTGAATTAATAAATACGATAATGGTATAGTATTAGTAGTTCTAGGGCCTCCCCAAGATAAAACAATTTCGACAAGTGTGAGTTACCACCGGCACCATGTATACTTCTTTCGAAGGGGATGAACGTAAGGGGAGATGCGAGGGGATAACTCAGCTTGTGAACAACGTAGGCTATCCTTATGGGCGTAACATTATATTAGTCATCATGGTGGCAACAATCAATCACTATGTTTAACCCATTGGAGTACCTACTACAACGAGTCATACTCGTCCTATCATTGAAATACTTTGACGAGTCTGACTCGTCGCATTATTTTTTTTTATCAGACTATACTCTTTAAAATTACAGGTAATGATCGATTTTGTTGCAAGTTATGCATAAAAAAAGTTTCAAAATATTGTACTTCACTATGGAGTTAGTTTTCTCTAAAACATAATATTATATAAAATGTAACGAAAATCAATGTGGAAATACCTACAAAAATTACTTAATTTTAGACCTGACTGTACTTCTAAAAAAATAGTAGACCTGTATGTGTCATGAACTTATTTTTTTTAAATGCAACTAGCCTATATTTAATTATTTACAAAACAATTACAGTACCTAGGTATTTGAAAAAAATATTCAATCAATTCATATTATTTTGGTGGGCCTAAACTTTACCCTCCATATTTAAAAACTTTGATTTTTTTTGAACAGACTGCACCACTTTTTTTTTATGTGTGATTATGTTAGTACTGATCCAATAAAGTTTTATTTATTTTACACATTTTTTTTTTTTGATTTGCTCTTCAAAATGGCTTTATAATACGTTTTACCTGAGACACTATGCTACAGAAATTTTTTTGTATGAAAATAGTACTCTAATGTGGGCTAAAACAAGTCGAGGCAGTTTCGGTAACTGATTCAATATTTATTATTGCAATATAAACCAAATTAAACATTGTGGAAGTGAAAGCGGGATGCAAACTCCATTCATATAGCAACAGTTGGAATAAAAACATGACAGCTTAGCTGAAATCACCACATAAAGTTAAATCATGGGGTATTAGAGGTTCTAGTTCACTTTTGGATCATGGTTTTTCCAATCATTAGTCGAACCGGTTTAATTCGAATGACTAACAAAGTGATAGTAGAGTAGCCAACTTTTAATCTACGATGGAACTAAAACTATATTAGTATCAGCGATAACGATGTACCGGTAGCTATATAACACATGTTCAATCAGCTCACACGGACAACACAGGCAAATTTAAATAAAAAATAAATATATTTATTTTATGTTCTGGTACGGTAGCCCAATATAATAATACTGATAATAGTTGATAAAGGAATCTGGAATCTCTCTTTAAGTCAAATTACAAAGGTCCCTCTAAATTCATTTGATTTAAAAAACAGTAGAAATAAAATAAAATTTGCATTACAGGTAGGTAGGGTAATTATTTAATTTCACCTTTTGTGATAAGTAGGGCCTACATAGTACAAAAGAGGTAGCCTATTAGTATTACATACAACTTTGATTAATACAACAAAAATAACAAAATGAGCAAGGTATCCCAAGCTCTATGGAACTTTATTACTAGTTTAACTTTGAAGTAATTAGTAATCACAACTGAAATAATTAGGGTTTACTGCAGAAAGACTAAAAATCATGGAGAAATATATTTTCTGTCAATTCAAGTTTTATATAACTAGGTACAGTATTGTATTACCTCACTTGCAGGTGCTGGCAGTGGAATTGGACGCTCGGTTTGTCAATTGTTAGCTCGCGATGGAGCTAAAGTTATTGCTGCAGATCAGAACTTTGAGGCAGCTCAACAGACGTTGGAACTTATACCCGATAGTGGAACGAAGCATTTGTCTGTGAATATCGATGTGTCACAAGCAAGCAGCGTAAACGAAGCCTTAAAAAAAATTGTCGCCCATTATTCTGAGCCTCCGTCAATCATCGTCAACTCTGCTGGAATTACCCGTGACACTTTCTTGCTAAAAATGGAAGAAAAAGCTTTCCAGCAAGTTATTGACGTGAACTTGAAGGTTAATAACGTGATTTAGGTCTAGCTCTTGAAGCATCTCCAAATAGGTCTACAGTAGTTTCCCTTTTATTCAAAATCTAAAAGGCCCCTGAATTTTTTGAATTTTGAATTTTAAAAAATAATTGAAAAATTATAAGAAATGTAATTAACATTGAATTTGAACTTTAACATCAATAATTTGAATTAACAATGGTTTACTGTACCCTGAAGTAAAATCTGACTTGATGCCATACTTGCAGGGAACATTTCTGGTTATGCAATACTTTACCAAAGCAATGGTGGAGGCGGGGATAAAAGGAGGGTCTATTGTCAACTTGGCAAGCATTGTTGGAAAGACTGGCAATATCGGCCAATGCAACTATGCAGCCAGTAAAGCAGGAGTGGAAGCGCTCACAAAGACAGCAGCCAAAGAGTTTGGAAAGTAAATACACAATTATATTTAAATTATACAGTACTTGATTGAAAATATTTATGAATTTGAAATTATGTACATTCAACAAAAGAAAAAACTCACAAGCACAGTTACACTTTCAGGTTTGGTGTCCGATGTAATGCTGTTGTTCCGGGCTTTATTAAGAGCCCAATGACAGATGTTATACCAGAAAAATTGAAAGATGCTTTTCGAAACAACATTGCGATGGGGCGTTTTGGCACAACATCAGGTAAACATACTTTAACAACTAGTATAGCAACCTGAAAGATAAAATTATTAAACACACCCTGTCCGAGATTTGAACCCAGGTATCCTTTATTTGTACCTATCATGACCAAATAGTACTCATTCATACTGTCTAGGTATATTATGAAACATTGAAATGGAATAAACAAAGTAACATGTTTACTAGCCGTTACATGGTAGTTATGAGAATATCATAGTACCGGTAGGCTACTTGCTGAGCATGTTGTAAAGAATTTTTTTCATCTATTATTGTGTGTATTTTTATTTTATTTATTCAAGCTTATCGGAAGTTTCACCATTATTTTTTAGATATTTCCGATTACCGATTACTCTCCAATAAATTCCACATTATAGGTTAAATATATTATAAAACCACTCAACTGAACTTTAACATGGTTAACTTACTTTTATTCGCAATATGGCGGACTCCATGAATAAAAGTAAGTACCGGTACCCAGGTTAAAGTTCAGTTGCGTAGTTTTCAGTCTTGGCACGTTCCCCAAAAAAGGAACTTTGAAATTAAGTTACTTAGCTAAAAAGGAAACTGAGACGTTCCTCTCGTTGCGTTTTCATAAAAAGAAGATGTACGTTCCTGATAACTTAAAGGAACTTAGTTCACTTTCAGCGTTCCTTGAACATCAACTGATTTACAACAATAGATAATGTGAAAATGAGTTAATCTCATTCAATTAACTCTTATTTATTAAAGTGGTCCCAGGCCAATCTACGAGGATGGCGCATTTTTGAAAAAAAGATGTCACATAATATTTTCATACTGGGAGTTTACGATATCAGGTACTAGAAGCAACGGTATTACGACGGCAAAAGGAACTTATAATGGAACGTTAAATTCGTTCCAAGTTCCCATCATATAGTACTTTGACGTTATCAAGTTCCTGAGCTAAGAAAAAAGAACGCGTCCCACACAATTCCTGAAAAAGGAACGCGTTTCCGGAACGCGTTACTAGGAAACGCGTTCCTCCCCAGGAATCTGGTAGTTTTATAATTTATAATATACACGTTTCCGAGTTAACGAGTGGTTGTGATAATTTTTAAATAGGTACTTACATAAGTTTAAAAAATACTTTAAGAAAGATAAGAGAGAGCATTTACTAAAAATAAGTTTCTCTCAGTCATAATATTTAAATTTGGGTTTGTAAGGCTTTTTTCCCCGAGTGATCAGGTGTGCTTGTATTGCACACCGGAAAAGCCGCCACTGCCCTTATGCCTAATTTAAGGCCAGAGTAAAGATTGTAAAGATAATTAAAGATAATTATCTAGTAGTACTAATCTCTCATTATGTACACCAATGTATAGCAAGTATAGCCAGGCCTTGGAATATTTAAAATTATAAAGTTTAAAAAGTAGGGTGCGGCAGCCATTTGTCAATGGTATTTATTTACATGCTACTCTTTAAAATTTGAGTGGCCAAAATAAGGGTACTCGAGGGTGCCCTATAATTGAGTAAATATTGTACTTGGCGTCTCAATTGTAAGCACTTCAGTTATCCACTCATCTCAATGAATCGATGTACAACATAAATTTTTCCAAAATGAAATTATGTTTTCTACGTGTTGTATAGTCTAGTTTAGAAAATAACCAACAACCCATCTAGGCTTATGTCCCCAGGGTTCATACACTGATTTAGTCTACTGTATGCTTCTTTCTATTTCAGAGGTTGCTGAAGTGATTGTTTTCCTGGCCTCAAATAAGAGCATGTTTGTTAACGGAACTTCAGTGGATGTAAATGGAGGCTGATAGACTTGCTTTAAGTAAAATACTTAATCTAGGCCTACAAAAAGATGGTGCAACAGAGTGGATATTGTTATAAAGTATGTCTAGGCATTTGTTTTGCAAAAAGGGATAAAAGATGAAACCCAAATAATACCCACAACAAAATACGAACAAAAACAAATAAACCCTTAAATAGTAGGAAAACCAAAGAAAGCTAATACTGTATAATATTATGATCTAGTAATATATCATTTTCCTTCAAGAACATCATTTCCGCTATTATCGACTTTCACACCATATTGTAGATAATCAAGTACTTTTGAAATACCAGCCAGCTCAAACAAAATCAACAAATGCACATAAGTTATTGCATACCGGTATTCTCCAAATGCCTGGAAAAGATGTTTTCCTTGTTAATCAATGGCTAAAGAAGTGTTACAAGCAGTGGTATCTGTGAAATGGAAACAGTGATGACTTTTATATTGTATTAGAATTGTATGAAATTTGCGCTAACATTTCACCGTTTTTCAATGAGAGAATGCGAAAAGAAGTACCGGTACTTCAACCGTGCCACATAGGGAAGATTTCTGCAGTAGGGCCTAATAGATTTTGTTACATTTTGTGACTTTGTCATACAATTGCTTATTTTATTGATAGTACTACCTTTTATTTACATTGTTGTCACACTAATCTTTATTTTTGTTAATTTGATTAGTTTTCAATAACACTACTTAATACTAATTATAGGCTACTTAATACTTAATATGTTGTTTTACCTTTATAATTTGAACTTTTGTGTGGCTTGGGCCTTACCTCGCCTTATTTAGACTATACCAGGATCAGGATATAATGTACCATAACTGAGATTAATGTTTGTGCAATAAAGAACGTAAATATGTATTAATAAATACGTTGTATTTTTTCATTGTCGTATTGAAGTAAGTCAGTATTACTATTATGTTGACTAATCATGGATTCATCGCTCTATAATGTTGACGGCAGCAATACAAACAAAACATTGAAAGAACAAAACATACCAACATTCAATAGCTTTGTTCATGCTTATTGACATTGTGATTGGTTGGGTTTCGGTTATTATCACTTATCAGTTACTGCTCACCTGAAATCTGATGTGATTGGTAACGTGGCTATGTCATTTTGAGTGAAAGAAATGAAGTAGCAAAGTAGTCCTTTGTTTTGTTTGTCTAGGTCTCAAAAGACTCGTGCAGCTACCTACCATGTTTAAGGCAATATATTTACACATTGAACGTCGACAGATTGTTCTTTGACAGCTGTTCCTTAAAGGGGTATTCACCCGCTAAACTCAAAAAAATATTTCAATCATACTAGCCTAGCTACCTAGTTATGAATTTACAAAGTATGTAACAGAAAAATTATTGGGGCGACTATGACACCCCAAAAAATTGTCAAACTTGATTATTTTTGAGGTAGGTCCCATCAGAAAAAATCTCCCATAAGATATAAAATGGGGATGAACCTTGGAGGATTTTGATAAAAAAACATTGGCCTTAATTGACATAGGCCTACTCGTCGACCTTTTCTGTAGAGCCGCTATATTTTGTTTTTTAATTTGATTTGGCCAAGTGGTTTGGTCAAAATATGTTCATTATTAAATAGAAGGGGTGTGATTTCGGAATGCATATTTATCCGTGTTTGAGTGTAATAGGCCTATATTTGTGCACAGTTTCAAGACACAATGTTATAAAGGGCCATTTTACATTGATACGATGCTCTAGTATATCTATGAGGAACACAAAATAGCAGGTTAAAGCAGATTTAAGAAATTTCTCAAAAAGCAAATTTTCACAAATTTCAGGATAAATAACTTTAAAACTTTTGTGTAAAATCTTGGTTACAAGATATACTTTTATAAACTGTCATTTTAGTGTGGTATAACCAGTATCGTATCCTGTAGATTATGTGGTAAAAATAACTTTTGAGGGTAGTAGCCCATTTATTAGATGAGCGCAGCGAGCGAAGCGAAGACTTCAATTTCACTGACCCCCCAAAAAATTTAGCTCGGGTTTTTTTTGTTTGTTTGTTTTTCTGTCTGTTTGTTGGCTCTCTACCGGGAAAACGGCATATGCGATCTTGATGAAAATTTGAGGGGACCTTCGTTTTCTCTGAACTTAGAGGTGTATTGTTTTTGGGTACAATCGAAGAAATATTTCTCGTGAATATCGTACTTTTACGATTTTTTCCGATTTTTAGTGCAATATTTTCGTCACATATGGGCCGATTCTGACCAAACGGGTGGGGTTACAACGTTCATATTTCACATGGACATTAAGATTATGGTGATGTAGTACCTTTTGAAAGATAAAGTTGAAAAAGTTAGCTAGAATCCATAGAAATAAAGGTTTTAATATTAGTTTTCCAATTTTTAGTGCGATATTTTTGTCACATTTGTGCCGATTCTTACCAAACGGGTGGGGCTACAACGTTCAGATTTCACATGGACATTGAGGTTATGGTGATGTAGTACCTTTTGAAAGAAAAAGTTGAAAAAGTTAACCAGAATCCATAGAAATAAAGGTTTTAATATGAGTTTTTTTAGGTTTATAACAACAATTATCAATTGTAACAATAGAAACTTGACAACAATCACCTACAATCCATTCAGAAAGCAAAGTGGTCCTACGCAAACAAAAAACTTACAAAAAAAGCTCATCCATCAACGCGGCAGGACTTAAGCGTTTTCCTAGTTTATTGAGCGAGCGAAGCGAGCGTCTCCACTTGACTCTTATGGCTCGAATGTCTGTTTTTTTTTTTTTTTTCTGTTACTGCTTCGATACAGGTCGCACCGTTTCTCTGATCGACCTGAAATTTTGCACACATGTACATACCACCTAGGCGGGTTGCTGTATAGTTTTGTGGCAAAATCGTTCAAAAAGTTAAAAAGTTACATTAAAGTTAATTGAAAGTTTTTTTTCAAACTTTAACGGAGACAAAATCTGAGGTGGCCAAATCATTTAGAATGTCCGTCCGATCACGAATATGTTATTTTTATTTTGATCCGATAAGTAGTGTAGTCGGAAATTACATTATAACAAAGTCCCGTTACCATGGCAACGGCGCACGTGGTTTCAGGTCACTATGCACTGCCACCTAGAAGTAATCAAAACACTATCGAGGAAGCAGTGTATTATTTGTAACCAAAGAGTTTAACAAGGAAATGATGTCAAGGTCTTCTAGATGGCGGTGGATTTTATCCATTCTCTCCTATTTTTCAAATTTTCAGCTAAATCGGTCAAGACCTTAAAGACTTATTGGTATGTAACATTATGGGAATGTCTTACTCGGGTCGTGTTGCACGTACCGGTGCTCGCTCAACAACGCGTCCAACTGAGCGTTTTCCTAGTTTATTTTTAGCTATGCTTGGAGTAAATCTCCTAAGTAATGGTGATTTATAATATGTTTGAACAGTCTTGGGCAAGAACCACAAAATAAGTAATTTTCAAATGTTATGTGTGCGTTTATATAAAAGAAAAGAAACTCAAGTTCCTGTTCTTCTTGGGAGATAAGAACTAGCAAATCCCCCAACTTCCAAGAATGTAGCTAAAAAAATTGAGTTGTTTATTTGAGGCTGAATCAGGCCTAATAGTAATTACATAGTAGTACATACATACAAAAATGGTATGCCTAGATAGTAAATAAATAGCATTCCCACAAACTTAATGTCTAGTACATTACGATCACGCCACGTTGTGAACAGTCCCTAACCATGTTGTACTGTACTATTACAGATATATATTGTACCAATTAATTGGGATTTGCCCCTAATACAGTAAGACCCCGTTCATCCGAGCTCCGATTAACCGAGACTCCGTGTTATCCGAGCTGGTTTCAGGCGCGCTTTTTTTAAATTAGGTCAAAATGTGATGTTCTGTATACTGTGATTCAGATAAGGTGGCGGTCGCCGAGGGATCGCAGCACTGTCGTCCACGCACTATGGCCACAGGATCGGCAAAAAGTAAATAAAATAACAGTCTCTAAAACTGCTTTCGGAGAAAAACACGACTATTTTAAAGCCAAGCCTTGCCCAATATATCCTAAAAATAAAGTATTTATGAAGTGTACGAATAAAATCAAGACATTTTGATGCTCCTAAACATTGACATCACATCTGGCGAGGTTGGCATTATAAACAGCTGGAACTTTGGACACAGCATAACCAACAAGGCAAAAAACACTTTCGTAATCGTGATTACTTAAAATAAAATCATTATTTCGCTAAAATACTGACTCTGTGGGACGAACTACTTTATTCACAGCTTATAAAATGTTGATTTATGTGATAAAATATCACGATAACATGACCAAATACGGTAGGCCCTACCTAATGCCAGTTGTGTGTAAATTGTCAACGTTGGCGTCCGTGCTCTCGCTTGACCTTGACGGCCGCCAGCTTATCTGGTTCAACCTATACATCTGAGTGTCATGCAGTATGCTGTTTACTACAATGACGTATCACGTAAGAATTGCACAGCGCGTGAGTTGTAAGTGGGGTTGGGGGCGGGGGTTGAGGGTAGGGTGCCAGAGAAAGTTGAGCCAGTGCTCATATTGGTCTTTGTGAGTAGTTCTTGCCGCGACCTTGCTCGAAGACGGCAGATGAGAGAGAGAAGAGAGGGAGGGAGAGAGAGAAAGAGAAAATATGGCCTTGAAGATGACATGATAGAGGCTGGCTATGATTATGAATGGGAATGGGAGAATGGAACTTGTAATGCAACATCCAGTCAAGAGATGACAGATGCGGAGATGACCATCACCCCCTCCCCCTCCCACGCCACGAGCTAGGATCGCTAGCTCACTATCAGTCCATTCGGTTCCTGCCAAGACTCTCGCTGCCTGTGTTGTTTTGTTTACTTTATGAGATACTAATATAACGAGACCACACATTCATTCTATCAGCAAAGAAGTCGGCGGTTGATGTCATCACTAAGATGCTGTTTATATTTATGTTCTTTTAATGGCATTTTAAGAGTTTTACACATAAGATACTACTTTCATATACTAGGGCCCAGCTAGGAGGAGTTAAACAAGAAAGTCTGGATCATCCGAGTTTTTCGTTACGAGCATACCGGTCCCTCCACCTTGAAGAACAAGGTCTTACTGTACATTAAATATTAATTGGTAGCATTAGTGATGACATCGGTACCGGAAGTAAA